>JAOTQW010101687.1:0-10123 GCA_026260075.1 Sisor rabdophorus | reverse complement strand
ACCTCCTCTTTGGTCTTCCCCTTTGCCTTCTACCTGGAAGCTCCATTGCTAACATGACAGGTTTATAACACTGCTGAATAATACTGTGGTGGCAAATGCGAACAAACACATGTGATGAGTGAGCTCTAAAAGCCCTGAGAATAGCTGGCAGGTTTTGTAAATATGAGGTATCTCCAGTTTTTTTCACTCTAACAACATACACTGGATGTATAAATTTGAATGTTTCTGACTAAGTTCTTCACTTAATTCGTGAGCATTTCTTGTGATCATGTACAAAAAATATGTCTTTCAGCACATTTGTGAGCAGGAATTGTGTCATTTAGTTTGTTTATTTTTCATTAGTTCTTGTTTCCAACCCTTCTCCAACCCTTTGCCCCTCCACCCCTCTCTTCAGGTTGCAGGCTTTATCTTTCACCATCTGTCCTGCAAAGAACTATGTTAGGTGAAGTGTGCATGGGTTTTGGGGTACACTGTGTTTGCCAAGTTGGAAATGATCATTGTTTAGGTGGCTTATATCTCTGCTGTGGTTACCTCTCTGAGACCTTACTGTTATTTACACAGGTACATATTTCTATGCACTATACTCTATCACAAGTAGAGTAATCTACATTATAAAGCTACTGAGTGTCAGAATGAGCATTTATTCAATTTTCATCTTACAATAATGTGATATGAATTTCAACAATACTTTATTTTTTTTAATAAGCCATTTTTGTCCTAGCATTTTTTTTGCTAAAAAAGCATAGCTATCTATGTGTTTCTAAATTGTCTTGCAGTATATTTGGGCTATAGTCAATTTAGTTGGTATTTTTGCATTTTAGTTGGTTTATTAATGCATTCACATTTTTTAGGCTATGACTACTAGGCTTTGACATTTTCAACTTATAAATGATTGGATGTCTTTTGGGTTTGCACATCACATGGATTTGCTTTGCTTTGAAATGTGAGCCACATTTAGCAGACCCTCTTTTATCAACAAAACCAACTTACATGTGTGCATTATCAGAAATATTAGAAAATAGACTTCAGCTAAATTTTCAAAGAACAACTTTGTGTTCCATATTGATGTTTTAGACCACATGCATCCACATCACCGCATATGGCAACCCTTTGT
This sequence comes from Sisor rabdophorus, assembly GCA_026260075.1. NCBI lineage: Eukaryota > Metazoa > Chordata > Actinopteri > Siluriformes > Sisoridae > Sisor > Sisor rabdophorus. The sequence goes on along the minus strand of JAOTQW010101687.1, from coordinate 9,009 downwards.
TAGCCCTTTGTTGACAGCGAGCTGTTAGAAATCAAAGACAAATATAAATGTCATCATTTAAGAGAATGTTCTTCACAAATCTGAGATAATTTATTTACCACACTTAATTTGTTTTTCAAATTTATGAGTTACATTACTAAAAATAAAGATACACCAATTTATTTGTGCAATGATACAATTAAATCATAGACGCTAAGCTGTGGTAGCAGTGCCTAACCCCACTCAAATACCGGTCAAACAGCCTAGGTATAGGGGTAAACAATGGTCGAATTATGGCATAAAAATAAAAAAATATTCGGTGAAAGGCTGATCTGGAAGCATCTTGCTGATGAAAGGCCAGAGGACAATAGATAGTCTGTTTTGATCTGCCAGGAAGGCTACAGTAACTCAAATAATTATTACAGAAGTGGTGAGCAATAAAGAATAGCATCTCAAAACACATTTCATATGACAAACCATTAGACAAGACTGCCTGCAACATAAAACCACTCCAGGTTGCACTCGTAGACCTTCTGAAATTGGTCAAAAATTGGAAAAAAAAATCCAGTAGATGCTTTTGAAACTGTCCCGCTTTTATTAGGTCAATTGCTGTGGCTGAGACGACTGTAAGTTGTTTATATTTCATTTCATAAAACATTCTGAGTACAATTTACTGAATAAAAATGCATCAACTTTTAAAACAATAAAGTTAATCCGTCTGGAGGTAAACACATTTTTAAAGCTTACTTTATAGTATTAAGTATATTAGGCAACGTCAGACACATTGGATTCCCCGGGAACGCAGACCAAAAACCCCAGTCCATTTTTGCGTAAGGGTGACATGAAAACTTTGAATGAATTTAAAAACAAAATGTAAAACTAATTTATAAGCGCCTCGCTTTTTCTGCAGTTTTCACTGCCACTTTATGAAAGGCGCCATGTCTCCCCAAAATCCTCACTGCGTTTCTCTTGTCGGGTCGAAAGGAATGACGAGCGGCCGTGGACTCTACCACACTGAGCTATTTAGGGGAGACCTGAAGGGTATTCACATGTCTGTGTTGCCTTTTAAAATGGTTAGAAAAAAATCAAAAACTTAACAGTTTCACTATTTAAACACCACAAATGTAAATGTGTTTTAAATTAATGTCCTGGTTAATTAGTTTATATTTGTCACCCTTCCCTTAAAACTTGGCACCTTCCTCTTACCAGCTCCACATGTACCGTAACTTGTTACCTCTCCAGAGCTTACTTGCCCTTTCTGAACCCAGATGCGTTAGTATTCTGGGTAAAGAAATAGCGACAGGCAGTGTTTGGAATCGCTTTGGATTATAGCGGATACCTTACAGTTGCAGAATTGGATAACCCGTTGAATCAAAGGAAAGGGTAGGTAATAACACTGCTGAATGTCCTCATATCTTGTATACTCGCTGCTTTCATACATACAGGGGGTGAGCTGGTTGTTAGTCTAAGCGACGCTGGAACAGTTGTTTCAAAATATCTGACTTCAACGTGGCGCTTAAAAAATATTTATTAAAAAAAGAATAAATGTATGCCAACGGTTAACTGTTTAACTTTATTATTTTGTGAGCATCGTTATAGTGGAAAAACAAACGTGCAGACAACTCTGCGTTAACGCCAATCTAAGACTGGTGGGTTTGGATGAAATCAGTTAACCGATTTCCAGAGAAATGCGTCTCAGACAAATGTGGCCTTTTGAGCTGACATACTTGTGCGTTTCTTGTGAAACCGTGAATACAGGTTTTGAACGTGAACTAAAAGTTTTAGGTTTAAGTTTTGTTTGTGCCTGTTTGAGAAAACCAGTCTATCTTCTCTTGAATACGCGAGACGCATCGTGTTCTGTTCGGCGCACGACACCTGCGACAGCTTTATTCCTTATCCGTTAAATCAAACTTTCAACTCATTGATGAAATAAAATCAGGATAAATGACTAAAATGACTTTTTAACTTTACAACACAGCACTTTTTGTAGGTCTCATGATTTGGCTTCAGATCTTATCTGTTGGTTGTGTCTCGTCCTGTTCAATCCAGGAATGTTTACCATTTCCTCCTGAAATCCCAAATGCAAATCTCAACACTGCTCTCTGTAGGCCCACATGTGTTTTATCTTAGTCATCTTTTTTTAGTGTTTTAACCCTAAACATATCACATTTTACATATGGGTAAGATGCGAAGAGTGCCAAAATGGCATCTTTTTTTCTTTTCTTTTGCCTGGAAGCAGTATCTAAGGCTGCTTTATTGTAAAATATATCAGAATTAACAGTGACCACCTTCCCCATTTCTTGTTTTTGTTTGTTTGCCAAGCTGAGACTGTCCAATACTTAATTTGTTGTGGTGGATTAAAAATTTCCAGCACGTTTACCTACAGTATCCTGAATTTAACCTCCCTATGCCAGTCACAGTGGGGTAATATATTTTTTCCTGTTGGTATTAATAAGTTCTTAGTTCTGCATACAAGTTGTGCTTCTGGTAGCCTGGAAACATTGTGATGTTATTGGAGATATAGCATAAGATTTGCTTTGTTAGTTACACTTTGTTACATTGTCGTCTTACCATAACCATTTAAATTTTTTTTGATTGGGGAAAAAGATTGATTTTATTGTATTTTGGGCTATAAATGACTTGCACTTGAGAAAAATATGACATGTACTGAACTAAAGCTAATCTATATATGTCCATGTAAGGGGACATGCTGTTATACATTCTGTAGTAAAGCTAAAATTCTAGAGCTGACATTTTAAAAAGATTAAGTTGGGGCTATGTGCATGTGTGTGCGTGTAGTTTTTATATTCATCCGTGTAGGCAAGAAACTTTACAGGAAGCAGCTCATTCCTTTGCCTCCTACAGTTTTTCTTTTTTTTCCTCCCATTCCACATTTCTTTCAAACACAGGATGTTTTTCCATGTGCAAAGGCATTCTTTTGTTTTTGAAAAGGCTTCGTGTGCATATGTGTGAGCATGTATGTGTACCTAATGCACGTCATGTATGTCATATGCTCGGCCGTCCATTATGTGTCACCCGATTAGTGTTTAAAAGAAAACATGCAGATTTGGACCAATCAGATGATTTGTATGCGGGATTAAACCAACAGAGGATTTTTATCTCAAAAGGAGCACACAATTTGGTTTGGACTGATGTTTGAGAGAGAGAGACACAGAGAGAGAGATAGACACAGAGAGAGAGAGAGACTGAGAGAGATTATCCACTAATCAGTGTTGGAGGAGGAAATAACTACTTAATTGCCATCCTAACAAGCACAGTTTACTGCTATAGGTCACGTCTTTTTTTTGTCTCACAGAGTATAGAGAGAGAATTAATTCTTAAAGTTAATTCTCATTATGTGATTGGTTGAGAGAATCGTTTTTAATAGCGGTTTAAGTTGACACACTTGTTCTTGCTTATGTCCAAAGCAAAATCTGAACAAGCTGTCTTAAGATAGGTCAACAAACATGGCTATTTTTGCTAGTGTAGAAAAAATAAAAAATACTTTTAAAGCTGATTAAAAAGTACATAGTAAAGATGTATACAGTAAAAAAAATGTTTATACAGCTTACTATTGCATTTTCTGCAATATTGATATTTATTAATATTAAATAATTCATATTCTTTTCTCTAGTATTAATGTGTTAACCTTCTTCACTGTGTTAACCCCAACAACCTTGGCCTTTTAATCAAAGACTTTTAAACATTGTAACCCATCTTCACCTTGCTTTAATTACAGAAAACTTTTTAAAGTTTGGATATTAGTCTGTGTTGAACCTTGTTATGCAATTCTCCCTAATACATTTTTAAATATTGTGTTATGTATCCTGTATTTCCAGTATATGCATTATAGTGGCACTTATAAGGCTAATAGTTCTATCAGGGTGTATTTCACCAGCAAGAAAAATGTTGAAGCTGGTCTTTCTGGTTTCTTTTTAATTTTCAGGATATTTACGGTTGTACTTTTTTCTTGTTGATAAGTGCTATAGTTGGTGTGTCTAGGTGTGCTGTAGGGGGCAGTTATGCTGGGGGGGACTGTTTGGGTGGGAAACGCAGGGTGTCACTTACGGCTTGCATGTTATATCAAAGCATGTGTGGACATGTTGATTCAACTCGTTTGATATTTCCATTTTTCTCTTCCCCTCCTCTTCCTTTTGGCCTCCCTCTCTTTGCCATCTTTTCCGTATGGTTGCCAGATGTCTTGGTATTAAGTCACATGTTCAAACTTGGCTGTTTTACTGTGAGCAGGGAGAGCTGTGACTAAAATGTCCCACTTGCTGTGGCACTGTTTTTTTTTCCTCTGTAGCATATTTTAGCGTAACTAAAAATGTATAATTGTTAAGAAAATAAGAAGACAGAAAAAATAAGTTAGACATTCAGTAATGTGGTGTTTTAACCCTGCTGTAATTTTAAGTTTTGCAAGCAAGGGTTTAAAAATGTAGTTAATTGGACATAATGACAAAACAATACTTATCTCCCCATTTTTAAGGGGTTTCAGTTGTTTGAATTTGCTGTTTAAGCTTCCGTGAGAGCTGTGTACTTCTGTGTATTTTTCCACGTATCCTACTCTGGATATAAATGGAAAAAGTAAAAGGTTTGTAACTTGTTTTGAAAATATAGACATAAATATAGTAGAACTTGTCACTGAATTAAAGTGGTCTTCATCTAAGGTCCATTTCTAATATCCACACTACACTCTAAGGTCTTCTGGTAAGAGTGTAATTTTGGAGGAATACACATTAGTTAATAAGCATGCAATAAACAATGCTGATGTGCCGAATTAGGACAGTTCAAGGCCCATGACCCATCTGCGTTTTTTTTGCTACGTCATTGTCGCAACATCTACCAAAGAAAAAACAGTTGTGCATGAATAAACTTCTACTTAAACTAAACTTTCCTATACTTCTTATCGGCTTAATTTTTTCTTCCTTTATCGCTTTGGAACGTTACACCACAAGGTAAATTGTGGGTAATAGTCTTAAGAGAAATCTGCCTATACCCACACTTAAAGGAAGTGTGCATTGATGGTACAAGTAAGAAGAAGTGGAGAACCTCACCAGCGACACCCTGCGCACATGCACCCGTCAAAATCAGTTCAGCACGGACATGGTAATGGTCACATTGCAAGATGTGAATTGTCAAAACAGGATTACAGGACCAAATGCAAGTGATTCGTATGTTAATTTCAAAGAGTAAAAGTTTCTTTCCCACATTGTTTTAAGGTTTAAAGCCTTAAAACGCCTTAAAGCCTTAATTCAGATGAAAGAAACAATTAGTTTTGTAAATTTAGCAAAGATTAATTGTAATTAATTCATGTCGTGAAGTTGATGCAGTTTTTTGTATCTTATTTCTGTATCTCCACAAAAACATCATTTCAGTTCCAATTTTGTTCTTGTAATTATCTATGCTTATTCTAAAATGATCATTTTTTGAAATAGATCTATTCAAGTCATTTGGTAAGCTATTTCATATTGCATTATACATCACAGAAAAAACGAATTATTGCAAAGTCTGTTTTACCCCTAATATCGTGCAGCCTTACACACCAGTATCAAATGAACAGGTAGGATAATCTTACTTCTAATGTTGCCTAAGACTAGCTGTCATTATTCTTACCTTTACTATTAATTGCGATTATGACAACTCATTGATGGTTTTGTTGCTTTAATGATTTAAAAGTATTCAAAAAAAGCAACCCCTGAAACCTAAATCGGATGACAATATAAATTTGAGATAAGATTAGTTATAATTATGCTTAATTATGCTGAATAATATATTGTATGCAATATAATTCATTTAAAAGCTCTATATTATACAATGACTGTCATTTCTTCAGCACCAACAGTCGTAGAAAAGCATTGCACTGCATGTCAGATTTTTTTTTATGTGACAATGATTTTCATTTAAGAGGCACAGAAAACAAATCAGGCAAAACAATAGTTATTATAAGCATCAATCATAATTGAGACCCTATACTGCTACAGATGGTAGTTGGTGTAATTTGATACATGTAAAAAGCTCATAAACTAATTTAAATATTTAATTTAAATTCCTTAAATATGTTTTGCACAAAACACTTTAAATTAGTCAATCATTATATTTAATGCAATGTAAAGAGAATACATTTACATTAAAAATTTAATAAATGCATTAAGATTTGTTTATATTATATCACCAAGTACAATATAAAAATCCATAATAACTTTGATTTTTTGGACACTTGATGTGGAAAAACACTACAGGCAGACATGTGTAGCGCCTCCATGTGCCTGTATGACCTCCCTACAATGCCTGGGCTTTCTTTTGATGAAGTGGCGGATGGTCTCGTGAGAGATCTCCTCCAAGACCTGGACTAAAGCATCTACCAATTCCTGGACAGTCTTTGGTGTAACATGGCATTGGTCGATGAAGCAAGACATTATGTCTCAGATTTGCTAAATTGGATTCAGGTGCTTCTATGCTCTGGACACTATGTTGACAAACCTTCTTGCCACAGCACGCATCAATGTGTCCTCCTGGATGAGTCAAGCCACTTTTGTGGGTCGGAGACTCTGCCCCATGCTATTAGAGTGAAAGCACAGCTAGCATTTAGGTGACCAAAACATCAGCCAGGAAGCATAGGAACCGCGAAGTGGTCTGTGGTCACCACCTGCAAAACCACTCCTTAATTGGGGGTGTCTTGCTATTTGCCTATAATTTCCACCTGTTGTCTTTTTCATTTACACAACCGCATGCAAAATTGTTTGTCAATCATTTTTGCTTCCTAAGTGGGCAGTTTGATTTTACAAAAGTGTGACTGACTTGGAGTTACATTGTGTTTAAGTGTTCCCTTTAATTTTTAGCATGCACTTTGACACCTAAGAAGTGTGCAGCTATTTTCTTGTGTGGTAAGCTTACTGGTACTGGTTAGATAAAGCCTAAACATTGATTATCGTTAAGCAATAACTGACAAAAGATTTTAAACCAATTAATTATAACTTTTTAATCTAAAGCCAATTTTGCAAAAAAAGAAAACATGCATTCTTTGGTTTTGATCACTCTTCATAAAAAAGTATCTATCAAAAAATAATCAATATCAAAGTAAAAAACATGACTGTGACAGAGGTGGACTAAAAGGACATTTGCAGTTGTTGGGAAGATGCCAAAGATAATTGTAGCAACAAATAATTAATAAACACAAGTTGAAGTTCAATTAAATTCAATGCCTTAAATAAATATCTTTTAGTTTGATTGTCAGTGCATACTTTATGGGTACGAGCAAGAGGAGGTTCATTGTAAAATTGGCAGATTTATTGTACTGTTAGAAGCCAAAAGCATGTTAGGTCACCTGGAGGGTAGGAAGTACCTGTTAGTTTTTGCATGAGAAATTTATGAATTTTTTTTTTGTGTCTTGTCAGAAGTTTGTCTAATATGTATTGACTTTATTTATTTTTCTTAAAATAACAATTTTGATCAAACAGTTCTTTCTCTCCACTTTTTGTGTGCTTTGCTAACGGCTAAGAAGATTTGGGCGACCAAAATATATTCTCACTTTGCCTGACACTGAGCATAAGATGGAAATATATCAATGCATTTTTTGCCCAAATGTACATAAGTTTTATAATATAATAAGAAACAAATGATAGGAGTGTGCACATAAAATATGCAGAGACCGTGATAGTTACGTGTTAGATAGAAGCTTAGTCAGCATAAATCAGAGAATGTCTGAGTGGAAGATAACCCCAAGGAATATACACAAGTAGAGAAGTTCTAGGAAGTCAGAAAGACTGAAAGAACTCAAGGGAGTCAAGTCAGGTCACATTTATACATTTGTCAAACAGTTTTCTTATAGAGTGAAAATGTAACGACACTAAAACTAAGCCATGGGGTACTCATTTATATTTACAGCATTTGGCAGACGCTCTTAACCAGAGCGACTTACAACTGAGCAATTGGGGTTAAGGGCCTTGCTCAAGAACCCACAGTGGTGGCTTGGTGGTGGTGGGAATTGAACCCCGGTCACAACACCTTAACCACTAGGCCACCCCTTCCCCTACTCCATACTGTACTTGCGTGCGACATGATACCTCTTTATTTAATGCTACAAATTTATGGTGGTCAGATAAGTATGATTTAGACCTTGCAAATGTATTCTCATCCACATCCACTGATGCAAACAGTTTTTTAATCTATTCAGAAGAATGGTCGACTGTCAACGACAGCACTGAGGTCTAATAGCACTGATTGGAAAAGATAACCATTATCAACTGATGACAGCAGACCATTAGTAACTAGGATAATTCAAGCAATCTTAGTACTATAATGGAATCTAAATTCTCCAAATACCATTTCTATCTGGGAAGAAATTGTATTGTGATTATGCGTATCTTGGATGATAAGACATTTGAGATCGTTCTGTAATTAACTAGATCTTTAGTTCAAGTTGTGGTTTTTTTTAATGAGTGGCTTAATTACAGCCAGTTAAAAGGTTTTGGGGACATATCCTGATAACTCCAGACACCAGATTTAGTGGATACAGCAATAGTGCTGCATTATTGGCATTGCATTTCTCAGTTATAAAGCCACATTTTAACAAGGATGTAAAGTAATCTGTAAATAAGTGACTAAACATTTAAAAACATTTACATTTTGAGTTTATACAATTAAAAACCTTACTTAGCCCAAATAATAATAATAATATATAAGACTTTGTATTGCTTAGGAGTTCTATATACAGATTCAGTATCCACTTGCTCAGTTGTCTGCATAAAAGGTGCTGATACCTGACTTTAAACAAGTCCGAATTCAAACACAGCATAGAGGCAAAATTTTTTCTCTGAAAACAATTAAATATTATTTATGAAAAAAAATATGATTTTGTCATAATATAGATTGAAAATTATTAAATCCTCCAAATTCTAAAATGTTCTTAAAATTATCTGGTGTTAATAGGAGAACTAGTGCTACATATTAGAAGCGTATGATGATCTTTATGTTCTCCTTGGACAATGATGTTTGCAGATGACATTGTGATCTGTAGTGAGAGCAAGG
>JAOTQW010101677.1:0-10123 GCA_026260075.1 Sisor rabdophorus | reverse complement strand
TGCCAGGGATTCAAACCCAGGACCTTCTTGTTGTGAGGCGACTGTGCTAACCACTTCGCCACCGCGCCACCTATATTGGGCTTTAACTTTTTTTTATATCTGTACAATATTTTTTTTGGTTTGGTTACCATGTGTTTCCTGATGGGTCACTCATCCCAAAGGCACTGTAGGATCCGTCAGTATGTTTGTAGGTCAGTTCAGCCTGATATCCTTTGCAGGAGGAAAAAGCAGAATTTTTTTAAACATTTATTTTGATTTGACACCCCTAGAAATATAAAAATGAGATGACACTGTATGTGTAATTTCTGCTAGAAAACTAAACTCTCCTAAAACGGCTCATGCAATCGACAGAGATTTCATTAATTTGCTAAAACTTTAAAAAGTTGCAGTGATGTTTCGTTTAATAAAGCCTTCTCACCGGTCACCAGATATGTGTTAGCTGTACTTAGGATCTCAGGTGTGAGCTGGTTGGTGCTTTCTAGGTACTGCAGGATGTAAATGTTGGGTGAGAAGCGTAGCATGTTCTGCTCTCCACAGCCATACGGCATTGCCAGGAGACTTGCCAGATTCTGTAGAGCTCGCCCCATCAGATCACCTGCAGAAAGTCAGAGGTAATAAAAATTAATACAATTCTCATCTTAGTTAAAAAAAGAAAATTTTCAGGATAATATTGGGTTAAATTGGAGAAATAAACAATTCAAGAGAGTTTTTTTACTCACCCAAAACAGAGACTGAGGCAGTAGCCGAACCTTCTACGATGACCTGAGGAAGGGTCATGGAGACCACCTTCTCAACCACACCTTTAAATAGGGATAAAGAACCAAGAATAAAACTTGCTAGAAACAACCAAACTTCTGTTGGAACAAATAAACCTTTTTTCGAACAATAAAGTTACATAAAGATATGGGTCTTGTACAGAACAAAGTGACATTAAGGTTTTGTGGTGAAGAAAATAAAAAAGAATAAAGTGTGCGTCTAACCTGATGGACAAAGAAGCTCATTGTAGCTTTTATACTGTTTGGTTCCTTCAGCCTTAAAAATGACAGTAGGAAATAAATATAAAATTTTAACTGCTGTAACAGTGCAATTAAAACTTAATCTGTTATTATTTATCAGTATTTACACCAGCATTGTTATGCCAGGTTTTATTACTGTTAATACTACTAATTTTATTTTCTCATTCTTAAAATCACAAAAATTTAATAAAGTGTCCAGAATAGAGGTTTAACTAAAATCTTATAAAAGATATTTAGACCATCACTTTTATTTAACAATATTGTTGATGGTATTTATTTAAACTCTAAATGCCATCATGATGTCTCAGTTATTAAAGAAAGCAGTTAATCTGAGATGTCGTATGAATAGCAAAATTATTTAAATTATTGTTGTTCTTTTTTTTATTATATAAAATATATGTTTTAACCTGTACTAGCAGCGGCTTAATGACCGAATCGATGCGCCCTTTCTCTGGTACAACCACTACATTATTTCCACACGGAACTGATGACTGCAAGGCCTCCGCTGTCACGTTGATATTCACCTCCCCTACAACACACACACAGACACACACACACCTGCTGATTGCAGCATATAATTATCCAGATACATATAAAAGTCAAGTTTCCTTTTTCTCTCATTTTAAATCAAGTTTTAAAGTGTGACATACCCAGAACCAGCGGTGTGATGATCCAGGTGGGGGTCCAGTTCTCATCGGCACACAGACAGCGTGTATAAACGCAGTCTGTACACACTTTCACTGAGAACTGGTTTGAATCGGCTAAAGTTGTCTTTACCTATAACACATTAAATTTTCATTCCGTCAGATAACTGAAAGCTTCAGAGATATAATCAGGTCTTTTAACAAAGAAAATACTTAAAGCAGGTCAAATTAAAAGTCATTTTTTCGTCACATACATGATTATAATCTATGAATTCAAAGCAGTTTTTACTCATTCATCATCTACACCCGCTTATTTCCTAACACAGGGTAGGTCTTGGTCTGCTGGAATCTATTCCAGCAACATGACGATCACATGGAGTTGGTGGATGTTGGAGACCTTGCTTTTTTTACTTTTCGTTTGAGGATGACCCACAAATGCTCAGATGCTCAATATGGTTTAGGTCTAGGGACATGCTTTGCCAGTACATCACCTTTACGCCCAACAAGGCAGTAGTGGTCTTGGAGGTTATGTAGCCCCAGACCATTACACTTTCACCACCATGCTTGACCATAGGCAAGACACACAAGTCTTTGTACTCCTTACCTGGTTTCGGAGTGAACTCCAAACTGGTTCCACAAAGTTGGAAGCATGTAACTGTCAAAATGTTTTGGTATGTTAAAGCATTTAAAGCCCCATGAAGTTTGAAGATCTGTAGTGATTGACTTAAAAAAAGTCAGCAACCTCTTCGCAATATGCGCCTCAGCATCCGCTGACAAGAAAATTTCACTTTGACTGGATTTGTAGCACAGTTCGTTTCCTATCAAAGTTCCATGCTGGAATTCACTGAGCTCATGAGAGCTATACTTTGCATATATATATATTTATATTTATATACATAACACACTTTATTTGTATATACACTTTATATTTTAATAAAATAAATAAAAACTTTCTGGTTGCGGATGACAAGCAGTTAATTGAAATATAATTATACAGAATAATAAACAAATAGTAGTTTATATATTAATAATTAAAAAATTACTTACAAAAATTATTTGTTTAATTTGCCTCAGGTAACTTTTTATATACTTGGTTTCTAATCTTCTGAACTGGTATTGTGTATTTATTGGTAGAGACTTCAAAGCATTGTGTACGTCGCTCTAGATAAGAGCGTTTGCTAATTGCAAATGTAAATGTAAAAGTGGGTAACAACTGATGCAATAACTGCAAAGTCATACAAAGATAACCCCTTGCCCGAAAAAACAAACCTGGGACCTTCTCTGCGGGGATATTGTTACCATGCCCTATTAATGGGTGTAAAATCATTGTATGAAATCATTCAACTGCATTGATTGAGCACTATTAGTCAAGTTGTTAATTATTGTTAATGTGTTGAATTTATGCTAATTTCAAACCCTTTAAACACTTTTTGTGTTTGCAAATAATAATAATAATAATATTATATATAATAATATATAAATAATAATTATTCAGCTCACCATCATACAGCTCTGAAGATAGTTGAAGACGGTGGCTTTAAGTTTAAATACTTCTCCTCGGATGACAGAGCTCGGCATGATGACGCTTACGAAGAAAGGCTGGAAGGAGACCAAATTTGCTTTAGGGGCAATGCCAAATCCGACAGGTGAGGTACAGAAGGCATTTGCCTGCCAGGTGGTAATAGAGTCTGGGACTGTTTTATTAACAGTCATTATTCCAGACGGGCTGTAACAAATGGCAATAAATGAATTAATAACAAAGACAAAAATTCAAGAAAAAACATTGACTTTAACAGACACACCTGACTGGCACAAGATCCCAGATCCATGTCTCTGGGAAAAATTTGCGGATAGTGACTACCGGTTGGACCGAGTCTGTAGCAACTGCACCACTTGCAACAGAAGCGCTGGCTAACATAGGCTCTGGTGCTGCCATTGCCATTGGCATATCCATTGCCATAGCCATGGTTGCAAATTCTGCTAAAATTGCATGTACAGGACAATAAAATTGTCATTATATCTAACACAGTATATAGTGGTTTAAAACTAAATAATGACAAAGCCAAACTTCCAACTATAATTTAAGCTCATGTACGTTTGGTTTTAGGAAAAAGTGTTTAGTTAATGGTTTGTGATAATTTAAAGTGCATTATTTACATTCAAAATGAGAAGCACTTACATTTGTCTAAATCAATTTTTCAATAAAAAAAACATTTAGTACATTTTAGTACATTTTAAAACTGTGAAAACTAACTGTAGTGAATGGGAGAAAAAAAACACCAGTAAGACAGTAAAAAGCCTTAAATTAATGATGAAATCTGCATACATGTATTGAGAATCAATTAAAAATCTGTCTGGGAAAAATCACTTACTACCCATGAGCGCCGGCATGGTGTTCATACATTCTAAAGGTTTTTTTATGTCTGCATTGGTGAGAATTTTTATTCCAATATCCTGCGTGGCAAAAATGGAAACAGATCCTTTAAATGTGCAAAAAAACCTCCAGACATTTAACATCTGTTCATTTTATAAATAGAACTGTTTGATATTAAATGATTACATCTAAAAATATATAGTCATACCAACTGTAGAACAGTTGTCTTACTTTAAAGGTATTGTACACATCCAATTTTTCTGAGTTTGGGAAATAAGCAATGGATCTTTCCCATTGTATTGGAACAGGCATGTCCCAGATGGGTGGTCTCATCCAGCAGGGGTTCCAGTCGTCTTCATTAATGTTGTATGGATATCCTGATAATGTTTGTACAGGCAGCATGTTGAATACCTGTGATATTATTTTTAACATTATAAATAACAATAAAACATTAATAATAAATACGTTTATCATTCATGTCATATAAGTAAAAAGAAAAAGTAAAACAACACAAAGTTATGCGAGTCAAATACAATTTTGTATGTTTTATTATTTATTATTATGTTCAGTGGTACTACGAGACTTGAACCCTGTTCCAGCATGACAATGACCCTGTGCATAAATACCCTGTTCTCCATGAAGACATGCTGTATTCTGATTGTCTTGTACCAAGTCCTGCTTCTGACTACATTCATTTAAACTAAACACCTTTAGGATGAACTGGACCCCCGACTGAACCCCAGACCTTCAAACCTCGACATTACTATCTGATGTCACTCATACTAATAGTGAGAAGTAATACTGATAGATATATTATAAAAATTCCTAAAACTGTATATTTATATTTGAATATTTGGACATACAGATTCAATGCTCAGCTCCGTCTCAGGTTTCAGTAGCAGCAGACTTTGATCAATGGCCTTTAATGAACACAGTGAACCTGGAGCAGCGTTCAGCATCAGTAATGTCTCAGCACCAGGAAGTTCTGTAGCAGATAAAAACTTCAGAGACACCTGAAAGAACATAGTAACAGTTACTTGGTTCAATCAAACAAAACCAAGATTTCATTAATTATCATAACAAATTGTATCCTATTAGATCTTAAGTGCAGAGCAAAGTGTTGACAGATAAAATCAAGAAAATAACTTTGTTTAGACTGTAATGAATGCTTGTGATATTATAATGTATAATTATCTTTATTTTTTTGTGAAAACATTAAAGAAATTAAACACTGCTACAATGTGTGAAAGTAAAGCTTGTGTAACAGTGTAAATTTGCTGTCCAATCAAAAATACTCAACACATACAGCCATTAATGTCTAAACCACTGGCAACAAAAGTGAGTTCACCCCTAAGAGGTAATTTCCAAATTGGGTCCTAAATGTAAATATTTTGTATGGCTAACATTATTTTCCAGCACTGCCTTAACCCTCTTGGACATGGAGTTCACCAGAGCTTCACAGGTGGTCACTGGAATCCTCTTCCACTCCCCCATGATGACTTCACGGCACTGGTGGATGTTTGAGACCTTGCCCTCCTGCATTTTCCATTTTTCTATTTTCAATAGGGTTTAGGTCTAGAGATATGCTTGGCCAGTTCATATTCCTCACCCTCAGCTTCCTTAGCAAAGCAGTGGTCATCTTGGAGGTGTTTTTTGGGTTGTTATTATGTTGGAATACTACCCTGTGTGCCAGTCTCTGAATGGAGGGAAACATGCTCTGCTTTACTATATCACAGCACATGTTGTCACTCATGGTTTCCTCAATGTAGCTCCTCATGCAGCACTCATGCAGCCTCAGACTATGACACTGCCCCCACCATGCTTGCTAGGCTCTCTTGTGAATCGTCTTTAGAGGAGCCTGCCGTCTGGGACGAGCCATGCAGACCAAGTTGATTTCTTAAAGACAAACCTCTGGATTTGACGCTGAGAACTTTCACTCAACTTTTTTGGCCAAACATGGTGTGGCCTGTTCTGAGTGCAACCTGTCCTGTTAAACTGCTGAATGGTCTTGGCCACCACGCTGCAGCTTAGTTCCAGGGTCTTGGCTATCTTCTTGTAGCAACAAATATTTTTTCACATCCTTAGAGTTATTTGCCCTGAGGTGCCATGTTAAACTTTCATTGACCTGTACGAGAGACTGAAAGTGTTGGACTAATAATTGAAACATTGTTGGTTCAATTATCATTAATATAGAGGTCCCTGAGAAAAAGCCTTCAACTGCTAAAATTAATGAAATACATTAGGTTAGTCACTCTGTTTAAAAAAAACATTGGTGTCTACCAAATTTTGAAAGCGATAGGTTATACAGTATCTATGTACCTATTTAAAAAATACATAATAATATAAATAATATCTATTTACTACGCAATAGTTGTAATTGGACCTGGTTTAGGTTTTAAGTTCTGACCTTGTTTGCCAAACAGTATTGAATTGGGTAGTTCATGCTGTCTGCCAAAGCTTCTCCATTGGGAAGGACGGTGTACACCACCACCTGAGCCACCGGGGTCACCTTTAGCATCTTCTGCAGCGTCACCATCAGTTTTCCCTTGTGCACAGCTAAAAAGATTGAGTGGAATAATTTTTAGTTAGGATTTTTTTAAACATTTTGGTACAGCAGAGGTAAACGTGGTTTTTTACAAGCCCAGCTTATGAAGTTAGAATGAAAGCACAGGGCACGGCACCCCAGGGGTAGAAATGGTTAAGCCTTGTTTAAGAGCCCAAAAGTGGTATTTTAGTAATGCTTACTAATGCAACTTTAATGTTATATTTAGCAATCCAAAGTGTTGTCCAGAATAATGTCCAAAATACTGCATAAAGACGTCTGGCAAAAATAAATAATAATTTAAAAAGAGTGCATATTGAACCTGTTTCAGAGGTAAGGGTTACTTTGATACGTCCTTGCTGGACTAGGTGTCCCCTGTTCATCACCTAGAGAAAAAATATATATATATATATATATAAGTAGGTATTTTTTTGCTGTTTTTGATTATAATCTTCAAAAATAAATGTAAAAGTCAAACCCACCATGTAGAAGAAGGATAATGTTTTCTGGTTTAGTGTCAGTGCACTTTGCTGTATCAGGTACTGACCGCTGATAATGCCATTTTTGCTGCAGCTAAAGGGAACTGAGTTGCTGTTTAATTTAATAAAACTTTGGCTGTGGGAGTAAAAAGGCTGAAGGTAGAGGTAGCCTGAGGGGTAGTATGGCGTGAGCTGATTTAACCCATACAAAATTGGTCTGTTTAAAATTTCATACTGGGCCTGTGTTAAAGAGGAGAAGAAATTGAAAAATAAAGTACATGAGATACCTATACATACATTCTATTTATCATACACTGAAACAGTGAGACTTTAACATTGTTCTAGCATGACAAAAACTTCCCATTAATTACCATTAAGACATGATGTGTTCTGATTGGAATCGAAAAACTCTCATGTTCTGATTCTGACTCAACCCCTTTAAGCTGAACACCTTTCAGATAAACGGGACCCCTGCCTAAATCCCAGACCTCCAAACCTTAACATTACTGTCTGATCTCATTAACACTATTGGAAGTAAATGACAGTCACATAACAAAATCTAGTGGAAAACCTGAACAAAAGCCTGGATCTGATTATAGGAGTGAGGGTTAGACCAACGTTTAGGAAAGGATTATCAAAAACACAACTGAAGGTAATAAATAGATGTTCCAATATAGGTAGATTCCTAACTTGGGTGAGGGTATGGCATCTTAGATGGAATTTAGTTTTCTCAAAAGAACATCCCTCATGACTATGCTCACCTCTAAAGAGACTGAATTCAGTCCCCAGGGTTCAGTTTCAAAGGAAAACGGTGCGATTCCTGCATCATTAGTAACCAGCAGATGAACTGAATGAATATCACCATATCTTAGACTCAGATACACTTGTTTTCCTCTTAACGGGCTGGATTTGGGGCCGGTCACTTTAATCTAAGAAAGAAATACATAGATTCAACTTACATATAAACCTTTATTCATTTAATCATTCATCTTCTATACCCAGTCACAGGGATTTGCTGGAGCCTATTCCAGCGCACATAGGGCGAGAGGCACACCCTTAACACCTTTAACAGGTCGCCGGTCCATCGCAGGGCCACATATAGACGAACAACCACACACACTCACTCCTATGAGCAAGTAAGAATTACTAATCAACCTAACATACATGTTTTGTACATTAGGGGAGAAAACCCACGCAAGCACAGTATGCAAATTCCATACAAAAAGACCCCTTGCCCAGAAATCGAACCCAGGACCTTTTTGCCGTGCTAACCACATATAAACATAAACACAAAAAATTAAACAGCAAGCTGATGTTCTGTATTTAAAGTATTTAGAATGAAGTATCTTAATGTTGCTAGCTAGTTAACATGATCATTAGAGTACAATTACAGAGAAAACTAAATTCATTTATAAGCTAACTAGAACTGCAAAAAATTTTTTTTAAATGAAATAAATATATAATATCATGAATTAAGTTAATAATAAAAAATAAATCTTAACCAAACATTAGCTAACTTGCTAAAGACGTTATGTATGTTACCTAATGTTTAAAAACTGTGTAGTTATATAAAAAGAGATTGGTCTGGTTCTAAGCTGAGATTTGCACACTTTCTTATCTTGTAATGACAAACTAGAAAAAGTTGTAGCTTTATGTAAATATAACAAATTCTATATAAAATTTATTAAAAAAAAACTATCGTCAGTGTTACCTTCCCTTCATACGGTAATCCCAGTCTAAACACTGTTGGTGAATCCTCAAATGAAATTGTGACCATATTTGTTGTTATGTAAGTGCTGGCTGAGCCAGTTAAAATCATACCTACAGGATAAAAGCCACATTAACACAAATTAAAGCTTAACAGCAGATGTAGCTGATGTAACAAGTAAAATAAATAGACCACCAATTTATTATTTTTTATCAGACTATTTGGAGAGATGAAAATGATTTGGTTGAACTATTGAGCAAAAAAACATGGGTTTGACTTTTGACAGGGGTCTGCTGGAGCCTATCCCAGTGCACATAGGGCAAGAGCAGGGGATACACCCTGGACAGGTAACCAGTCTTTCGCGGACAATCACACACTCACATTTACTCCTATAGGCAATTTGACTCACATGTTTTACATGTTTTTGGACTGTGGGAGGAAACCAAAAGGGAGGAGTAACCGGAGGAAACCCACGCAAGCACGGGGAGAACATGCAATTTCCACACAGAAAGACCATGTGGCCAGGAATTGAACCCAGGAACATTTTGTTGTGAGGCGACCGTGCTAACCACTACGTCACCGTATGCCCAAAAATTCTATCATATAATTTCTTAAACTGGCCATTGTGGTGTAGTGGTTAGCACGGTCACCCCACAACAAGAAGATCCCGGGTTTCATTTCCGGGCAAGGGGTCTGTACGGAGCTTGCGTTTTTGTCTTGTGCTTGCGTAGGTTTCCTCCCAAAAACATGTACATTAGGTTGATTGGTGACTCTAAAATGGTTGTAGGAGTGAAAGTGTGTGTGTGTGTGTGTATGTGTGTGGCCCGGCAATAAACTGCTGACCTGTCCAGGGTGTACCCCTGCTGCCTTCTGCCGTTTAGATAGCTGGAATAGACTCTAGCAGAGCCACAGTGACCCAGAATTACAAAATAAGCAGGAATAAAAGATGAAAGAATAAATAAATTAATAAAATAATTGAATAAAATAAAAAGTGTGATTTTATTGAATACTAATAGCTATACATTTTTGTTATTAGCTATAAATAAAATTTTTGTTTCTGGTATTTGTCAGACTATCCGGAGCGACTGAGACATAGCTTGTTTGTTCATCTCAGCAGTTAAAGCAAAGGGCTTTTTTCAGGGCTCAGAAGTGCAACTTGGTGGTTGTCAGAATGATCTTCTAAGCTACCACACGTCCACAAATCAGCCCTTTAGATACAGTGATCTGAACATTCATTCGGTAATTCATCTTCTATCTCTGCTTATTTCCTAGTCTGGGGTCACGGGGGTCTTCTGAAACCTATTACAGCGCACATAGGGCGAAAGGCAGGGGTACACCCTGGACAGGTCGCCAGTCCATC
>JAOTQW010101597.1:0-10127 GCA_026260075.1 Sisor rabdophorus | reverse complement strand
GCACATGTTTTTGGACTGTGGGAGGAAACCGGAGTACCCGGAGGTAACCCACGCATGCAAACTCTGCACAGAAATCCCAGGACCTTTTGTTGTGGGGCGACCGTGCTAACCACTATGCCACCGCGCCACCCGAATATATAAATTGTTACTGCAAAATAAATTGTCCACCAGTATGGATTTCGTTATACAGTAACATGTAAATGAGCAAGCAGCCTAAGCAAGACTGGAGAAAAAACTGGGAGAATAAAAAACAAGCAGATTTTTTCATATTTATATTTTTTACTAGAGAGTTTCCCTGTTATTCAAATAGTAATTATTTAATACCTGATAAATAATGATAAATGAATAAACATTATTTTAATAATGTTTGTACACACAACATAAAAGTTATTTCAAGGTTAATCAAAGTTCATATGTTCAACTAATTATATAGTTATTATTATTATATAATTATTATTATATATACAAGTTATTATATAAACTAAACTTTTTGTTCTTTTTCCGAAATAACTACCTAATAACTAACTATCTGGTGAAATACATTGTTGCTGTGAAAATAAAATTTCTAATACAATGAAATAAAATGTTGGTCATACTGCCCACCCGTACTATTATTTAATACAATAAATATTTTTTTTGTGGACACCTCAGTCGAACACTATCTTAAGCACTTTACATTAACACTATCTTGCAATATCTAACACAAAAAGATGCTCTTTGTTAAGGGTCTTATAGAAGTTACAGAAAAAAAGACATATGGATGTGATGGGCAGGTGTCCCAAATGGTATTTTATTGACTCATTTTCTTCAGTAATGTATTTATTCAGAGATAGGTCATGGTGGATGAAAGATCGAATCCTTTAAGGAAAAAATGTTGCTTCATTTCAGTCAGAAAATTGGATTTAAAGTTGCAATTGAAATAGACACTTTCTTAAATTTCATTTTCAGTCCTTTTTCTCTTTTATACATGACTTTATATTTAAAATCCTGCAATTCTGGAAGTTTGTAATCGTTCAAGTTTTCGAATTAGTAGAGAATCACCAAATTTCTTGATTAAAAATCTTTATTGATTAATAAAGTATTCAACTTTCGATACCTTTTAACAGCCGCTTGCGGTGGACCGGTAAAGAATGCCACATTTGGCCGCATCGTGTCTCCAGGGTTTCCCAGTAACTACAGCAACAATCTGACATGCCACTGGGTGCTGGAGGCTCCAGAAGGACAGCGGCTCCATGTACACTTTGAGAAGGTGGCACTTGCTGAAGATGATGACAGGTAAGGGAATCATCCCGCTCATTGTTGTACATATAAGCAAAAAATTGATAGTGGCGGCCCTGCACACCGTCTTTACATTCATGCATATCACATGACCACTGAATATTTATTCTGGATGGGCACTGGTGCATTTTACAGCAGACATTTCAAGAATTCTGTAGATATATATCTTTTATGTCAGTTTTGCAAGTATTCTCTAAATTACCCATTAGATTGTGAATAATCATTTACATTTATTTTATATAAAGGTATGAGTAGTTCTCACCATCTTAAGATTAAAAAGTATGGCGATTCCTTAGGCAGAAAAGGTTAGAAGTCAATTCTTATGTACTTTCTCAGACACTGGCTCTTATTTAACATACTTCTATGTCAAGTATAATAATGTACATTAACAATACACATTCATTACTTATATATTCAGATGACAGTGCTGTGTAAAATAAAAGGCAGCAGTCAAAAGACAAATCTTCATATTGTTTTTTGATTTGGTTTCGAAGACAATAGCTGTGGGTTTTGTCTGCAGGTTACTCATCAAAAATGGAAAAAACATTGACTCTACAACGCTTTATGATTCTTATGAAGTAGAATATTTGCCAAACGAAGGCATCGTCAGCACATCTAGGTACCTTTTTCTCGAGTTCACCACTGATGGATCAGGCACCAACACAGGGGCAGCAATCAGATATGAAGGTAAGGATATGGTCTAGGTCTAGGATAGCAAATGCTTGGCTAGGTTGAAAAAGTCATCTGATTTTTTAGATTTAGTTACTCTCCAAACATTAAAAAAAATCTATTATGTTATATAATTTTTTGGTTTTATTTGGTACATCTTTTGGCACAGTCCAAGATCTATTTTGATCTGTTTATAAAGGCAGTGATTTGTTATTGAAATGCACTTTGTATTAGAGCAAATAAGATGCAAATCAAATGACCAGCCTTATGGTCATTACCACTGAGTTTAAAATGAAAGCAGCATATTTGTACAGGTGATCTTATCACACTACCCATTGTGGTACCTAAATCATTATCCAATTAGAAATAAGTAAAAACTCTATTACTTTCTTACATACTGTAACTTGATGGACCCCAGCTTTATTCTCAGTATTTATCTGACTTAGGCTTTTAGGTTATTTAGAAATGCATGTGCTCTAATTTTTTAAAAAATGTACAAACATGGTGGAACACTGGATAACATTGGCAGTATACAAGCAAGGTCTGAGAAGGACTGTTATAACCAATCAATTATTCATTATTAACAAACATGAATTTGTGGCATTTTTAACTAAAAGTGCAAATAAGCTAATGCAGTAGTTATTTTACACATTCGTTGTGATTTCCTAAGCACTTTCAGTAAGTACAAAATCAGTACAAAAACAGTATTTTGTCAGTGATCATTTAAATTTTAATTTAAAATTATAACTTTTTTTTATTTCGTTGGAAAACCTTGCATAGAAACTTATATGACAAAGATTGCAGTCACTTTACCAGCACACCCACATACATTGTGTCTTCCGCACATTACTAAAGGAACATTATTAATAGCTTTTTGTTTGTAGGTTACGTTGTTGATAGATTATTTTTGTACGTTACTTTAGAGTACATTGTAGATTACATGGCAAAGCTCCTTTGCACAAAACCATCAAAAACAAAAACTTCATAAAGACATTTTGTTTTTTGGGTATTGGGTTTTGCACAGAGCCCTAAACACATTTGGGATAAACTAAAAGATACCCCATTTGCTCCCCATACTTTCTCGCTCATAATTAGTGTTCCTGATAACACTATTGCATCTCTAAATCTTCAATGCTTTTAACAGCATGTTTCAATATCAGGCCCAGGCATAAAGATTGATAGAGGAGTAAGAATAAGACAAAATTTGCAAGCAGATGTAAAAAAAACACAAATTTTATCAAGTTTATTATTGCAATAAAATAGGTTTGAAATCATTTTTATAGTTTGATATAATAACCTTAATCCAGGGTTGTGTCCTTCAGAGTTTAGCTTTAAGTGCCTCAACACACCAACCTGTAGGTTACAAGTAAACCTAGCAACATCCTTATTAGTTGGTGTAGTTGTGTTTGATCAGGGATGTAATCAAAAGGGAATGTAGCAAAACTTTTTAGGACAGTTGCCCTCCAACACCGAGATTCAACACCTCTGCCTTAATCTAATTAGTAAATAACCCTTAATGCCAAGCATTGCATGACAAAAAAAGTCCAGAACTAGGGCAGAAACACTGGATTAAATTCCGTTTTTTGGGGGTCAAACAAAATAAAAAATATCATGTATGTAGGTTTGTTTGTGTGTGCGTGTGCATGTGTTTGTGTGTAGAAAATTGTGCAAATTAACACAACCTGCCAAAGTTTAAACACTAGTTCAACAACATACTTTTGGTTAAGGAAGCGTAAAAAATATCCTGTCTGGGGAAAGCACACTATCTACATATTTCCATGTACAATTTCAGCATCCCAGTATGTAGGAAATGCTAGCAGTCTGATCATTTGGTAATATGGAAGGAAATTGATGAAAGTGGTGAAGTCAGAAACTGAATAATGCATGTGGTAAGAGGGAAGACTGCTGAGATTAAACCATGGTGCTGTACTTTGCAGAATCACCTGTGTGTGCTATAGAGTGAGCTGAGCTGAATTTGAAATATCCTAGCAGGCCCCAAGCGTGAGGAATGATCTATTTCTGCATGCCGGTGAATGAGACGGTACCAAGAGACACATCAGGGCTAAGCGGGATTTTAAAAATTGCTCATTTGATTTCTTGCTCCATGTTCCTACATGGAAAAATACACCGGTAACTAATCAGCTGTTCTCATGTGAGCATGTTAATATAGATTTATGAGGCACAGATATTTCTTGTCAGAAGCAACTGTTGGTAAAAGTGTTTAGCAGCCTAGGTTGTAATGGCAGCTGAAGACTGATTTATTCAAGAAAAGACAATTTCAGATGAAAGCACTTCAAACTGACTGTGACACCTGTATAAGATAAAAGATTGCTATAGGCAATTTTGCTATTCTCTGAACTGTTGCCACAAAGTCAAAGAAGCAACAGTTGTGCATGTATGTCTGTGTATGTTGTAGCATCACGTTATTTCTTTAGTAAAATAGGAGACCTAACCCTTGTGTTGCATGTGGATGAAATTGAAGAACCCCAGTGTTTTGTAGAGAGCTTGGATTTTCACTTTAGCCCATTAAGCACATTTAAAAAAACTGGAACAGTGGCAGTACCCCAGACTTCCTCACCTAACACAAATGTCTAATTTAAAAATACTATTGTACCTTAATGAACAAATCCTTACAGCCATACTCCACAAACTAGTAAGCAATCTTAACAGAAGTATGGAGGTTGAAAAGTGTAAGTTCGTATATAGAGTAAGACTAGATCTACTCTTTAAACATTTTTGTGGTCGTTACACTTTGTTTTCTGATCTGATTGTACCAGCGTTAAGCTGTTGTACTAGTATTGAGCTGTTCAATTGTGTGAGTCAAAGCATGTTTGTAAATGCTGTAAATGTAAATGTATATTTTGAAATTAAGATTTATGTGTATGATTGTAGTTCTACACTCTCTACTCTTCAGCTAATATTTTGAAAAAAGATTTTTGTGGTAAAAGTAAACCAATGTAAACAAACACAATTAAAAATCTTAGCAATTTAAGACTTAGTTAATGCTCCCCAACATGGAAAAGGTACAAAAATCTAATTAACCATTTTTACAAAAAAAATATTTTAACACATTTATTTGTGTTCATTAAGATAATCAGTTCACTCAGATTCTTGGGATCAAGTCTCTTGGGTATACCAAGGGTTCCCTCTAAATTAGAGGAACCTGCTTTTAGCTATCAAGCAGCCTGCAGTTGAAATCAGTGACTAAACACTGTTCTATATTCTTAACAGTTTTATTTATTTATTGTTAAAACTATTTTCATTTATGTTAATATATAAATAAACTCGCTTTGCCCTTTGGTCAGGTTTGTGCACACAGATGTGTTCACTGTTTGTCTGTATTTTTGCAGCTTTCGCACCAGGGCATTGCTATGAGCCTTTTGTGAAATACGGCAACTTTACCAGCAGTGACAACAGCTATGGTGTGGGTGCAGTGGTGGAGTTCAGCTGCAATTCTGGATACACATTAGAGCAAGGCTCGGTTGTCATTGAATGCATGGACCCCAAAAACCCACAGTGGAACGAGACGGAGCCCGCCTGCCGAGGTGTGTGTGTGTGTGTGTCAAAATAAAAAGAAATCTCTTTGTGCCAATTTAATTTGATATTCTGGTGCCTAATAATAAGCAATTGGTAATGGACTTGATAGGCAGGCCGGCTATGTACGGAATTGAGTGAAGCAGATCGTTTTAGTACTATAAAGGTCTAATCTTTTTTTGTGTGTTTCGACTCCACTGCATCTGCCTGGTTAAAGATCTGTTTCTAATGCAGTGCTGAAGATTATATCCAAGAATGTCAAAGTGTGCAGATACAGTTGGAAAATTGGCAAAAAATTATTGTAAACAAATAGCCCAAACACACAATGCTGTAATTTTATTTGATCCCACACTTGTATACATTGTTTAAAGCTTACAATAAAAATTGGTTTAAAAGGATTTAATCACAAGTGCTGCAGCAGCGGGTCAAGACAACATCATTTCGGTTTTAAAATGTTACGCTTCTGCATGGCTAAGCCAGTGGCTGGTCAGATAGAAGCAGAATAATCTGGAGTTCATGCAGTCTGTGAAACGGTTTCAGGCTGATTTTATTGGAAGTATCTAATGCATGAACCTTACTTTAATTTAAATTTTTCTCCAGCTCCTACAGCCAGATTTATTCTCTACAACACTGGAGGAACTGTAAAAAGCCACAACCTTTGCACTAACATTCTTTAAATGTGCTTATTTAAATGTTTTTTTACATTAGATTTATTTTTGTTTCTTTTTGAAAATATACTGTATGCCCTTTTACAGTATGTGGGTGTGTGTGTGTGTGAATTATTACATGTGTGTGGTATTTCAGCTGTGTGCAGTGGGGAGATCACTGATTCGGCTGGAGTGGTTCTGTCTCCAAACTGGCCTGAAGCTTATGATAAAGGCCAGGACTGTATCTGGGGTATCCATGTGGAGGAGGACAAGCGAGTCATGCTGGACATCCAAGTGTGCGTAAAATAAATCAATTCATTTATATTTCCAAATCTTTAAATAGACCTTCCAAATCTTTAAATAAAAATAAAATGTTATAATAACTGTGTCAAAATGCTATGTGGAAGTCTGATGTTAAATCAGTCCAGACAGAGAGGGACATGTCAATGGTAAATGTCAAGAGTGAACAGGAAGGAAACAGGCATCAACGCTAAAGCACATTTCAAGCTGTAGCGGGTAGACAGGTATGCTGGAATTATGGCTAAGAGATGCAGCAACTCCTTCCCTTGCAAATCGATAGCAAAACAATAATGCAATAAATGCACAATATATCAATTGAACTGTATAAGTAGTAGAAAAATTCTTTCTGTAAGTTTCTGTTGTGTAGGCGAAACCAAATAATAAGCGGGTTCTAAGTCTTGTCTTGGTTAAGGGCCCAGATGGAATGATAGAAGCAGCTTCTTCCTGTTCAGATTTTATACATACTATTTGTGGGTTTTATACGCATGTTTGCATTTTCGTAACATTTCTATCCCTGACATTAGCTCTTACCCCAGCCATATACATAAATTAATACATGATTCATGATTTATGATTGATCTAGGCATTTTATTACATATGACATCTTTAACATTTAGCTTGATCCAGATATCGTAATCATATACAGTATGTAAATTATACAGTTCTTTTACACAGGGTCACAGGCATAAATAAAAGAAGCCTCGGATCTTTTCTGCTTTATGAAAAAATGAGAACAGTAGAAATACCAAGAGGCCTACATTTCTATAAGATTGAGATTGTTCCTGATTTCCTGCACCATGACTCAGTCTGGATTAGCTGGAGAGGTATTAACAGAAGTGTATAAACTACGTTTAAAAATGACTTTGGTAGAAGATAAAGTCCCAATTAAAAATTTATTGAGTATATGTATGTACTACTTATTGTACAATAGTCATTTTAATTTACTTAAGCACTTAATGACTAAAAGTGCTTTAGACGAAACTGCCAGTGTGGTGGACCCCTCCCCCCACCCGGCACCACCACCACCTCTCAAAAGAAATGCAGCTACTGTAAATCATTTAGTTAATCGACTCCAACATACTGTCCTAGTAAGCAAAATTCCAGGCTTATTTTTTTTATTTCTTTTTGTTTCTTAAATATATCCTACCTTTTAAATTCTAGGTTAGAAATGCAAAATGAATAAGGTACATAATCAAGAAAATATAGTGCAAATCGAGGTGACTGACGCTATTGTAAATCATTCATTTTCAAATCCAGCGCAACATAAATATACCTTATTTTCAAACTTAAACATCATATCTCAGATATACTCTTAATTTTGCTGTTAGATTGTTAGAAACATCTACTATTTTATTACAATTTTCCACCACAATTTGTGGTTTGATTGTGAATAATTCAGATTCATTTAGCTATAATAGTATTAGAGAGATCAGGTAAGGAGGTCTGGAGTGTAGTGGGTGTTAAAGATTATCCCAAAAGTGTTTAGTGTTAAGATCAGATCAGGTTTTGAGTGCTATCCAATCATAACATACCAGGTCTTAATAAAGATCAGGGACTTTGTGCATTGTCATGCTGAAACAGGGTTGAAGTCTATTAGTTCCAGTAGAGGATGTATATGTTATTTTAATAATTTTATTTCAGGTTAAGTTTTTACACCTATAATAACCTTCACACATCTGAAAACGCTTTTCACTATAGATTTGCAGGAAATTTATACCCTATAACAGGGAAGTTTACTTTCCTCTTAAAGAATGTTTTGAATAGCATTCATTCTTAACTTAGAATTTAAGTTAACTACCGTGAGAGTTCCATTTAAAAACCTCTTTTGTAAAGAAGCATAATTTTCTCCTTTTTTTTTTACTAGGCTGCAGAGCGACAAACAGATGCTGGTATAGTGTGTAAGAGTGTTTTCTTTGTTGTTCACACATATTTAGTGTGTGCTAATCAATAAACTTTTGGGACAAGTTCAGTTAATGATTGTCTCTGCAGGAGCCTTTTTCCCTTCTCAGCCCAGAGTGAATGACTAAAACAGCTTCTGCTTTCATTCTTGCTATCTGATTTCTACATTTCAGGCACCGAATCAGTATTATAGATCTTCTACCTGAGGCTTTCTATCAGTGGCCCTGCAGGGACTTGTTTATTTTACCTGAATAGTTTAAAATGTCTTTTAAAGACTGTAAAGCACTATAGCTTCAGCTGGGTTGTTGTTAGAGAGTTACCAATGCAGAATCCTTCCCAGACTCTGTAATCAAAAGAAAACAATAAGGCAGGATTTTATAGAAAAATAAAAGGTTTGATTAGTTTTAACAGAAGGCGCGGTGACATAGTGGTTAGCATGGTCACCTTACAGCAAGAAGGGCCTGGGTTCTCCCCGCGCTTGCGCGAGTTTCCTCTGGGTACTCTGGTTTCCTCCCACAGTCCAAAAACATGTACATTAGTTCGATTGGTGGCTTCATATTGCCAAAAGGAGTCAATGTAAGTGTGTATGTGACCCTGTGATGGACTGGCGACCTGTAAAGGGTATACCCCTGCCTCTCGCCCTTGCACTGGGATAGGCTCCAGCAGAACCCCATGACCCAGAATTTGGAAATAAGCGGGTATAGAAGATGAATGAGTAAATGAATAAATGAATGAATGAATAAGTCGTTTTAACAGCTAAATTACCTTCATATCACTTTACTGTGTGATCTTACTAATGTTCATTCGTTCATTCTTTTATCTTTTTTACCGGATTTTCTCTGCATTCGGCTGGAGCCTATTCCAGCTCTCTGAAAGGGCAAAAGTCATGAGGGGTACACCCTGGGACAGTCTATTTCAGGGCCACCATCACTTACACTCACTCCTATAGGCCATTTAGCATCACCCATTAACCTAACATACCTTGTTTGGGAGAAAACCCAGAGTAAACAAACTCAAGAGTCTTGCCATCATACTGCCCCTTTAACTGATTTTCATTCGATTATCTTCTATACCCACTAACTTGAGGTCACAGCGTCTGCTGGTCACTGCTGTCTGCTGGTGCCTATCCCAGTGCACAATGGGCGAAAGGCAGGGGTACACCCTGATCAGACCAATCAACCTAATGTACATGTTTTTGAACTGTGGGAGGTACCCGGAGTCTTTCGATGACCAAAAGACCCTTTGCCTGAAAATCGAACATGGAAACCTTCTTGCTGTGAGTCAACTGTACTAACCACTATGCCACTGCACAGTAATGTCTTACTGATATTATGGCTAAATAAACATTGTGTAAACCCATACTCCATATTTAGGGCTTTCTAGAAATGTGGAGGTTTTTATAGTAAAAAGAGTAGTCATGATTATGAAATTTGAGTGATGATTTATTTTTAAATAATTAATTGCAACTATGGGCGGCGTGGTGATTAGCATGGTCGCCTTACAACAAGAAGATCCTGGGTTCGAATCCCGGGCTTGAAAAACCAAAAACATGTGCATTAGGTTGATTGGTGACTCTAAATTGCCTATAGGAGCGAGTGTGAGTGCGTATGGTTGTGTGTATGTGGCCCTGCTATGGATTGGCGACCTGTCCAGGGTGTACCCCCCTGCCTTTCTCCCTATGTGCGCTGGAATAGGCTCCAGCAGACCCCTCATGACCCTGAATTAGGGAATAAGTGGGTTTAGAAGATGAATGAATGAATGGATGGATGGATGGATGGATGGATGGATGGATGGATGGAT
>JAOTQW010101552.1:0-10132 GCA_026260075.1 Sisor rabdophorus | reverse complement strand
GCTGTTCTGACATTAATGGGAAGTTCATTCCACCATCTTGGTGCCAGAACAGAGAGAAGTCTTGAGGCAGACCTACCTTGGTATTTAGGGGAAGGTGGGACAAGTCGGGCGGTGCTGGTGGATCTATACCCAGTTATTTACGAACTTTCTGGGGTCACAGGGGTCTGCTGTAGCTTATCCCAGCGCACATAGGGCATAAGGCAGGGCGGTCAACTTTCTGTAGAGTAAATCGCTACAGACCTCCAAACTTTATCTGGCCTTAGGCTATGCAATCTAATAGACAAGGCTGGGTTTGGATTGTTTGGTGGAGAGGAATTGTGGTGTGGGGTTGTTTTTCAAGAGCTGGCCATGGCTTCTTAGTTTCAGTGAAAGGAATTCTGAATGCTTCAGCATACCAAGATATTTTGGAGAATTCCTTGCTCCCAACTTTGTGGGAACAAATTCTTCCAACATGACTGTAAACCAGTGTGCAAAGCAAGGTCCATAAAGACATAAATGACAGTGTCTGGTATGGATGAACTTGACTGGCCTGCACAACCTTATAAAACACATTTAGGATAAATTAGAGTGGAAACTGAAAGCCAGGTCTTCTCATCCAACATCAGTGTGTGGAATGGGCATAAATTTCTATAAACACACCCCTAAAACTTGTGGACAGCCTTTCCAGAAGAGTTTACATTAAATTACATTTACAGCATTTGGCATACGCCCTTATCCAGATCAGTAATATGATGTCACTTAAGTTCTAATGCGAGTCAAGGCAGGTAAGCAAATCATTTTAGCCATATATTTTATCTTATATAACTCTGCTAATTTTAATATGTATCACTTTTCCTTGCTTCTCTAAGGAAAGACAAGAGGGAAACACTATCTTTATTCAATTATGTCTCATTCCAGCTCGTTCTCACGTGTTTAGCAAGTGGTTCCAGAAATAGGCTTAAATCTCAGAACAATAGCAGGATGCTTAGTGCAGCTGGTAGTCCAACAAACACTGTGTCTGTAACAAGGACGTAGCAGAAAAGTAAACCAGAACATGCCTGAAGAGCTTTAGGATGCCACAGATGGTAAGGGTTACTGTCTGCATGTGTGTACAGGAACACGCTTACTGAAAAACAATTCAGGGTAAAGGGGTCTTCTGGAGCCTATTTCAGCTCTCTGAAGGCTAAAAGGCAGGAGGCGCACACAGGGTCCATCACAGTACCACCTGCCCTCACACGCAGTGGCAATCAAATGTCTGTAGTGTAGAGAGGGTGGAAGTGTGGTTAAGATGGAAGTGTTCAGGGTGGATGCTTAAGGTTAAATTGTGTTTCTTTTAATTTATCTTTTTAATCAAAGTAGTTTCTTTAAACTGTCTCTAGGGCGTCACCATATACATGCATATCTTCAAGCAATCTGACTAAATTAAAACGGAAATTAAGCTTTACATCATCCATTATGAGTGAATTATAATTGAGACTAATTTCTTGCCATAGTCTTTTGGTTCCATTTTTACAAAAATGTCAAATATTTCAAATGAAGTGTGTTTTCAATTTCAAAAAGTAATTTTTTTCTTTGTCACTAGCTGATCTTATTTTAATATATTTTTTATTTATTCTATACCTGCTTATTCCCTAATTCGTGGTTACAGGGGTCTTCTGGAGCCCATCCCAGCTCTCTGAAGGCTGAAAGGCAGGAGGCGCACACCCTGAACAGTTCACCAATCCATCACAGGACCACATTCCCTTACACTCAGATCTATAGGTTATTGAGAATCACATGGAGAGAACATGTATATCACTGAATGATCTTTAAACTGAGCTAAGGATCAAATTAGAGTCCCTGGTGTAGTTTCCAGTTGCCTTTTAGTTGCTTTACTAAATAAATTAATAAATAGTGTACAAGAAAAACAGGCATAGTACACACAATTCTAACAGATGGAGGAGAACTGCTGAAGAGAAACACAAGCGCAATGGTTGATGCGTTTTGGTTCCAAACAGAACCACCGGAAGATGTAGTGAACACAAGGCAGGACTAAAATCCTGTCCTGTTTTCTTTGTTTATTCTTTTAAAATTGCTTTTAAAGTCTATGTGGAATTAAAATTACTCATCTAATAATATTTCAAGCTTTATATTTACTACAGCATGCATGAATTTTGAGACTGTGTCCCTGGCAGGCTTTCCCTTCCCTTCTCAACAGATGGTTTTGAATAAAACAAAAAACTGGTGTACTAATGTTCATAATGACTAAAACCACATTTGGTGTAACAGTTTTATTGTACAGAGAGGATACAAAAAACCATAGCCATAGTTTAGTGTGGCAGCAATGATAGAT
The DNA here is from genome assembly GCA_026260075.1 of Sisor rabdophorus. NCBI lineage: Eukaryota > Metazoa > Chordata > Actinopteri > Siluriformes > Sisoridae > Sisor > Sisor rabdophorus. Next base: position 7,821 of record JAOTQW010101552.1, on the reverse strand, counting down.
TGGTGGTGTTTGGAATTGAACCTACAATGTTCGAACTACCCTCTGAGCTACCACTGTCTTTACAGTTACGGGTTGGAAAAGTTATAAGGATTCTTACTAGCATTCTAAATCGCATGTCGGAGTAAATATCTAATCAGCAGCATATATTAGATAATATTATCATGAGACCAACAAATCATTCGGAAGAACCATGTGTGTTAGTGAGCTATATGTGGCCTTTTACACTAATTATCCTTTTCTAATCCCAAAGCCCATTAAGTACATTTTTGTGTGTGTTCTTAGAGGTGTGTGTGTGTGTGTGTCCTTCAGCAGCTTGGCATAAAAAAACCTTCTTTAAGTGGCTTCACAGAAGGCAGGAACATCTGAGGGGTTAGGGACATGGCGAGGGGAGCGCATGTCCTCATCTTCAGAGAACATTTAGCCCTTCCATGTCATTTTTGGGTCATCTTGGAAGCAGGAATATTTTAGAATAGCCGATGGGAAGGACAAATCCATAAAGCAGGTACACACCAACTCGGACATGTGTTGGGGCTCTGGATGCTCCAAAGGAAAATCTAATGTATAATCACTAGTGTGACATCAATTACTTTATAGTCCAGAGTATGGAACCATAATTTTACTCACTGAATGGAACCTTTTTGCTCACCCTTGACCTAGACACAGTTTGCTGGGACTTCTTCTTAGAGCTTACAACAAGACATTTTTAGAACTTTAGCTTAAATGTTATGTCATTCAGAAAAGCCACATAATAAATTTAATATTAAAAAGCATATTAAAAAACTCGTAACCTGTGTACTTTGATTATGCTGTATTATAATAATTATGCAATTTCAAATACTTAAACTGTCAAATACAATTTTCACAGCTTTTTGTTTATTTACATTTCTTTAAAGGAAAACTTTATTATAATAATATTACAGTATTTTTTACTATTGTGCTAGAATTCAATATTATAGTAAAAAATTTAAATGTATTTTATGTGACAATGTTGGATTTCTAGGCCTAGTCAATAAGCAGTCATGATAACGTGATCTGATTATTGGTGTTCTATGGGTGCAAATCTTGGTTGCATCAGTATCTGTGTTCCAGAGAATTTGCTCAGATAAGCACAAGCAAAATATGTCTAGGAGTGACTAGTGTCTAGAGATTTTGCACATTTACATAATAAAATTAGATTGTTATTTGGTATTTTGCCCAGAGTTAAACGTATGCTAACAGCTCTCCGTTTGAATTAGAATGCCTTTCTAGAAGAGTGAAGGATCGTATGTATGCATGTTGTTTTGGGTGTGTGTAAGAGAGAGAGAGAGAGTGAGAGAGAGAGAGAGAGAGATAGAGAGCAAGGGAAAGAGAGAGATAGAGAGCGAGAAAGAGAGAGAGAGAGAGAGAGAGAGAGAGAAAATAAAACAATTTCCAATTCAAATAAAGAATCAACTGATAACCAGCTGGTTTTTCAAAGTCATGATTGCTAGAACTCAATTAATTACAGATATAGAAAACGCATTACCTGGGTGGCAAGATTAACTTAATCAATGTCATTTTTTTAGCACCCAAAGTCTGCTAAGAACTTTAATCCTGACCTTGTGATACTTTAATGCGAACGTTTTTTTCTTCTGATCTAAAAACACTTGCGCTATTGGGAGACACCCACATCACATATAATTACTTCATTTTTTTATACCGTCTACATAAATATTAGTTGATTTCCACTCCTTTGTTTTCTCCCCAAAGCAATAATGGAATTTGTAATTAAATAAGGAGAATCTGTATTAATATTGAATGCTCAAGAGATTCCAAAGGATCAAATAAGGATAATAGTCAAAACTATATAACTACATTTCTATTTATTTTCTACTTTGTTTTATAACCAGGGAGCATTTTGGAATGGTTAAACTAGACTCACCTGATTGACAGGCCTATGATGTAAATGTCTTGCTTTAATTTTTATAACCGTCTTCCAGATCTGTTCGTCTTTGCTTCCTTGTGCAGTCACCATGAATTGTATCGGTTTGGACAGATCGCTTGCGCCTTGCTCAGCGTACAGAGATCCATCGGGTCGGATGCTGAATTTAGGGTTGCTGCTCTCAAGTCTGATTTTCTCATTCAGATGACAGGCCTCGAACTTTACTAAACGAGAAAAATAAACCACCAGATGGTATTAGGAGGATAATATGAATTAAGTAAAAGATAAGAAATTATAAATACTTATTGCAGTGAGTTTTAAAACAGCAGATGGCTTTTTCAGTGATTTAAAGCTAGAACATTTGGTCTTCATTGCTGCAGAAAGCACAACAATATGACTGAATTTGACAACTTTGTCTGTTTGGACTGGACAACTTTTACTGAAATATAAAAATCATGCAATATTATTCTAAAAATATATCATATAGCATATATAGCATATCATGTAGCTGTAACAAAGAAGACCCATAATTAGACGGTTACTCACTGATATACAAACATGTGTATGTGATTGGACAACATTTATAAACTAAAAAACAACTGTGAAAAAAAAGAAACTAACCATTTTTACATATTGTACAAATAGACAGTAGTCTGGTTTTTATCTGAATGTGAAGCAAATCCTTTCAATGTTTGCAGAAAAATGCATCTATCAAGTTAAAATAAAACAAGGCAAGCAGAGTGGCACGGAAACAGCTAATTTGTCATATTTGCTTTTTTTTCACTTAGTAATGCAATCAAAAAATTTTTTTTATCCCATTTTTTTGCAATTCTTTATAATGCACATAACAGAGTAATAAAAACAATTATATAGTAGCAGTTTAATAAACATATTTATTAACAAAGACAAATGTAAGTATTTACTTTCTTTATAAAATTACAGATAGGGTAAAAACTTAAATTTGAAGATAAATGAAAGCCATCTTCTTTAACATTTTTCAGACTCTACAGCAGAAACCTTGTCTGGCTATTATGTTTCAGTAATAACCTAGTGTGTTCAACCTGTTTAATTCACACTTATTATATGCGAATACAGCTTTTATAAACTCATTATACAAATCTGTACTGCTAAAAATTGTACTGAATTATCCATACAAGTAGTTTTGCTAGTTGCATCAGATGTTGACTGAAGAAAAGTCAAGCATTTTTAGCTGCTGAAAAGACATTCTGGAGAGACTGACATTCAGACTTAGTCTAAGTCACATATGGTCACATCACATTGGCATATCACAAATGGTTAGTAGCACCTATTCGAGTGTATTATTGCTCTGTACTGGATATTATTAGAGGACTCTAAAAATTGTTCTTAAACTGTTTCCTGCCAGTTTCTTTTCACTGTAGCTAATCTAAAAAGATTAAGCTATAACAGCAGAGACAAAAGCAGCTGCTTGTCATAGATTTATTAATTGTCTCATTTCTCATTTATTTATAAGGCTCATTAGCAAACTACCTAATTAAAAAAGTTTGTGCAGGTACTTTACAATTTTAGATAAGATTGAAGACTCAGAATTTGTCAATGAATTCAAGGACCCAACTTGGGTTTTTGTTTTAACAAGACAATTTTTTGCAGATGCTGGTGGTATGTGGAATATTGTCAGCCAAATACTGAGCCAAGTACCCCAAAATAACTGAGAAGCATTTAAATTCCAGTGTCTTGGCTGACCATTTCTTCCAGCAATACATCTTTATTCTACAATGATACCATGATGTAGCATACGACAACTTATAGTAGTATTATTCATTCGTTCATCTTTTCTACTTGCTTATTCCCCAATTCAGGGTCACGGAGGTCTGCTGGAGCCTATACCAGCACAAACACAGGGCAAGAAGAAGGGGTACACCCTGGACAGGTCACCAGTCCATCGCAGGGCCACATATAGACAAACAACAACACACACTCACATTCACTCCTATGGGGAATTTAGAGTCACCATATGTCCATGTTTTTCACACAAAGTGTGCCTTTGCATGTTCTCCCTGCACTTAGCTGGATTCAGTTTGGGTTCTCCAGTTTCCTCCCACAGTCAAAAACATTGACATTAGGTGTTTCTAGATTCCTCATAGGAGTAAGTGTGGGTGTAAGTGGTCTAAGGTTGGCCCTGTGGCGAACTGTATGTAGAACCATGTAAAACAAATATCTAAGAAACATCTAATAACACTACCTCAGAAGTCAAACTTTCTGGGACACAGCCAGAAAGAGTGTTTTAGGTTTAAATCAGATCTGGGAGATTGATCCTAATAACCTGGGAGAATAAAGGAGAAATATATGCCTTGTGTGATATAATAAAATATTCATAGATTGAATAGAACGTTTGTTTCGTCTTCCAGGTTAAAACCAACATTGTTTTTAAGCGAGTTCAGTTCAAGCTAAACAAAAAAAGGGATTCTTCAGAATATCTGTCAATAGTTTATCAAAAATCCTGCACCAAGTGTTCTCAACAAGCCATCAGATTATCTGGCTGTTCAGACAGAGCGAACCAACAGCTGAGAAACCGACAGTCTCCATTAATCAGTACTATATACACAGCTGCTGCGGGGAGTATTAATGCATGCATGGAAATCATGCTTGCATCTCTAAGCGTGTATAATATTCATCCGTCTTTATGCGCATGCGTAAATGTTATGGAAAATATAAAAATGAAAATGTATGATATTATGATGAGCATACCCTCTGCATATTTAGCAAATACAGTCATATACCTGCTACTGAATATATGTATTATGAGTCCTGGAGTTTCTGTCTGCCGGCAACGTGTCTATTACTTGTTCTCTTTATGTCCATGTGGATTACCTGCTGGAGCTCAGATTTACACCCATCTCTCAAACACATGACAGTACATGGAATAGTGACTTGAGATTGCCTGTAGAAAGTAGTGTGAGCAGCACTGAACATCTGCAACCCTGGACAGCAACTAACATGCATCATATGTGTAATATTGCAATCTGACAGGCGAGTTTCAAATGGAGGTAAATAAATCATACAGATTAATACTAAACAAAAGAGAGTGTGGATCATCCAGTTTCTATTCTTTGTTTCAGACTTGATTGTAATGCTGTGAGAGAGCTTAAAAAAATGAGAGAGAGCACAACTGAAAGCCACTCGATTCTCTCTTATATTTTTTATCTTTATTTTACATGCTGTGCATCCATTTTTACATACACAAGGAATTATGATAAGGGTTTGCAAAGATTACCTTTCTTTCCAGAAACTATAGGTTGTGCTAGAGATTGTTGTTAGTTTTAAACAATTTTGCTCATTTTACTAATGTAAATGTAAAATTGTTGAAACATTTAAATTGTACAGCATTTTTTAGCTGAACCACAATAAAAAGCCAGATGCTATAGAGAGTCATGAGAGCAAAAAATTCTGTACAACCAGTCAACCAATGGTCTCTCTCTCTCACACACACACACAAACACACACACACATCCATTGTAAACCAGGCACTCTGACACAAGGTCTGACAATGACCGTTACGCTCAGTGAAGCAAACAGCCATGTACACATGATGGTTCACTAGGTTCAACAACTTGTACTCAATCACAGCAAAAAAATCAGCGTGCTCGTTATTTAACGCCCGTCAGCAACAGAAAAAACTGAATTCACAGCAATTTAATGCGACCGCAAGATTTAAACGCAGGCGTGGAAATCTAAATGTTTACCTAAACGAGGTCACCGTATCTATTTGCATACTTTGCTTAAGAGACTCTTTATACAGGGAGGAAAAAAAAGGAAGTAGGTTACTAGACCAACATATTTTAACTTCCATAGCAAGCATTTGACAGGCACCCTTAACCAAAACTTTAATTTATTGCATTTTAATTTATTAATTCAGGCGGTTAAGAGTTGCGAGCCTTGTTTAGAGGACCAGCAGTGGTTTTGCTGGAAACTGACACATGATCTTTGATCTAAAGTCCAACACTGAGCTATTTCTTCCCCATATATTGAGGTCACATGACTAAGCGTGCATGAGGTCTGAAGTCTAAGCACAGATAAGCCTATTGCAATCCTTTGCTATTTTCAAGCTATCATAATATAAAACATTAAATGTAACAACTATGCAAAAAATCCTTTTGAACCCTACATTTATTCATTCATATTCTACACCTGCTTATTTCCTAATTCAGGGTCACAGGGGTCTGCTGGAGTCTATCCCACTGCACATAGGGCGAGAGGTAGGGGTGTACATCCTGGACAGGTAGCGAGTCCATTGCAGGGCCACATACAGACATCCACACACTCACATTTACTCCTATAGACAATTTTAAGTCACCAATTAAGCTAATGTACATGTTTTTGAGTTACGCAATAAGCGGGTATAGAAGATTTATAAATGGATTTATGAATTTAAATGTGGATACATTTCAAGGCAGTACATACAATATTATCACAATTAAATAATTGTCCAATTGTTGAATATTAATATTCAGACATTTCTTCTTCATAGAGTTTTAACACATTTCTGTCAGTTTTAGGTAGAAGATCAGACATTAAATTACAGGTAAACATTTGAGACTGAAATATAAGAAAAGTCATTAAAAAGTTTGGCAATTAATGTGACGCCTACGTCAGAAAAGTGAGATGTGCATTAAAGTTGTCTCATTTTGACTGATGTCCACATCAGTGCTCATTGACTTATCCATCCATCAGAACCGCCATGTGCTCAGGTGTGTTTGCAAATCTCCGTATTACCATGACACACAAATTGGCACTGGTACAGAAGCAATTAACCTGAGTCAAGTTCTCATTCATCGGCTCTGTACAGGGAACGGCATCAGACGTGCTTTTTGTCGCATTATAAAGGCAATATAGTGCATAATATGTGAGAATGCAGAAAATAAACAAACAGCATCCCCACACCCAGGAAACCCAAACATTCTAAACATCGTTTTATCACACATCTGTATGTGTACCTATGAGGAACTGATATATAACCGTCTGGTCAATGCAAAATGTTTTGGGAATAAAGTCAGGATTATCTGAAAACCTGCCTGGGATGAATGGCTTATTGAAAAATGGTGAAAAGTAAATAATTGATCTGAAAAATCAGCAGGATACAAGTGAGAGAATGAGAGAGAAAGCCTAATAATCTCACTAATACTGTTGTAGCTAAATGAACACAAGTTCAAGTTGAAGTTTGTTATTTAAAGTATAAATTAATTTTATTTACTGATTTTTACCTTTATTTAACACAATAAGAACTACTGCAGAGTTTAATAAAGCATGTGAGTGTGTGGGTGTGGGTGTGTGTGTGTGTGTGTGTGTGTGTGTGTGTGGCTGTGTGTAATGACCTATGTCGAACTGATAGTTAACCGTCCAGTCAATGCAAAATGTTCCGGGAATAAGATCAGGATTATCAGAAAACTTGCCCAGGATAAATGGATTATTGAAAAATGGTGAAAGGTGAATCTGATACTTTGTTGTTTGTGTGTTTGTGTTTGTGTGACGAACTAGAAAAGAGATAATATGATAATTAAAAAACACCCATTTCCTCATGGCTAATTAATCTTTATAATATCTACTTATCGCATATATTTTAGCATTAATTATGAGTAAAAACAGCATAACAACACATTTTAAAGAAAAAAGAAATAAACAAATAATAAAAAATGGCAAAATAAAAGAAATAAAAATAAAACAAAAGACAAAAAAATTAAACAATGAAAGAAGAAAGCACAAATAAAGAAACCAAAAAGAATGAAAAAAAACAATAAAAGAGAGAAAAAACTAATAAAAAATAAAGGAATAAGAAATTAAGAAATACTAGAAAGAAAGACTGTTCCAACTACCCCCTGTTCCAACTACAGGGGATCACACTCCTCAGCCTCCCTGGGAAAGTCTATGCCAGAGTACTGGAGAGG
>JAOTQW010101542.1:0-10134 GCA_026260075.1 Sisor rabdophorus | reverse complement strand
TTTTAGTATTAAATATGCTGATTTGTGGCGCTGGGTGGCGTAGTGGTTAGCACGGTCACCTCACAGCGAGAAGGTCGCGGGTTCGATTCTGTGGGCTTACTCAGAGTTCTCCGGTTTTCTTCCTGAGTCCAAGAACAGGTACATTAGGTGATTGTACATATAATTACCCGTATAAGTAAAAGTGTGTGTGTGTGTGTGCTTGGTTTGTTTTTAGTCTATGTGTGGCCCTGCAATGGACTGGCAACCTCTCCTGGGACTACTCCTGCTTTTCAACCCTATGTGCGCTGGGATAGGTTCCAGCAGACCCTGAGTTGGGGAACGAGTGAGTATAGAACATAAATGGATGAATGAATTTGTAATTCCACCAAAGATCTTTGCAGACATACCAGCTATTCTTCTACAACCATGTTAACCTTTGACCTTTGGGAGCTACTAACCCCTGAGCGGAAAAATGGAGATTAGATCCCCAGCTTGTGCTTGGAGGAGCCTTATTGGTAGACCAGAGAAATGTTATGCATTAGCATTCTCTGGAGGTGTTCAAGCCTGACAGTCTCGCTCCGAGAGCTAATCATGGTGGCTGGCAGCTCAGCAGTTAAAGCTTTTGTGCTGTGAGGGAAAAAAACTGGAACACTCTTGAGAGCCGCAGCAACATCTACAGACCCTCGAGCATCTTCTCAACTTCTCATCGGTATGCACGGACACGGACCTAGGGTTGATTTGATGAACATCTGAAGCAGGTTTGGTGTTGGATAAAATGCTGGAGGGGACCGATAGTTCACTGGCTTAAATCAACGAGAAGAAATTCCGTTTCTCAATTGTCGGGGAAATCTCATGGATTCACAGGACCTTGAAAGAAACCATCTGGCTGCCGACCTTCAGCGAGACATTAATAACGAATCCAATTAATTAAAAAAGCCTGCACCCGCCCCCCCATTTGCCGAACAGACCTTCTCGTTTTAATCAACTTCAACTTCAACATCAACTTCAACAGAGAATCCACAGCGAGGAGTAGGATTCCAACCGAAGTGCTACAATTGCTGAGCTAAAACTTCCACCGGTGGACCTGATTTTCCCAAGTAGGATATGTTTGGTGGACACACACATGATGCCGGCCAACGCCACATGATGACATCAGATGGTTATGACTGGTTGATTGAAAGGGGAAATATCCAGGATCACATCCCACTTGGAAAAATCACCTCCAACCACCTTGCTTAAAGGCCAGACAGTGGAATCTTGGTGGTGCTGAGGAACTGAAGCCACAATCTCTGAGAACCACTGATCCACCACCTACCTCTACTTCTACTACACAACCACTACAACCGCTACCCTTGATGCATACCAAACGCCCCACGAGCTGGCGGATCGAAAAAAAAAAAAAAAAAAAAAAGGTTCAAAAAGGCTGACATTGTTATCTCAGATGTTGGGATCAATAAAAATGGCTGACCACTTCTCAGGGAACCAGAACAGTTTCTAAGCAGCCCTGTGGGTGGTACAAGATGAAGGTTAGTGCATGCTCAGAAGCCCAAGGAAGAAAGTCCAGGCGTGGGCTGGCTCATCTGTATGCGCACTAATTTATTGAACGGAATAGCTGGCGGTCAGATCCTTGTTCGGCATCGCACAACGGATGTCAGGAGAAGTGATCGGGACGTGCAGAGGCAAACACAAGGGGGTAAATGTCACTCAAGCGACAACACAGCATACCAATCTGACCTGGCTGTGTGTGTGTGTGTGTGTGTGTGTGTGTGTGTGTGTGTAAAGCTGCATTCAACTCCCTGAACAGACACATTCTTTAAAGACGCCTGTTCCTAGGCAGCATTTTAATGAAACAGCCACCGAGACCGGAGGTCATGCTTTGGTCGTTGTTGTTGTGGTGTAACTCATTATTAAAGTTGCCGTATGTTCTGATCCGGTACTCGGACTCGGTTACATGGGTCACAAAAATGATAACAAATAATACAAGATAAAAGGTTGAGGTGCCAGACTTGAGGGTTTAACTCCCATCACTACTAATTTGCCACTGCTAGGACCCTAAGCAGGAAGCCCCTAGGCCCCTTTGCGGTGAACCCCAACTTCCTAAGCTCATTAGGATTCTATCGGAGGTCAGGGGGGGGGGGGGTCTGCCGGAGCATATCCCAGCACACATAAGGCAAAAGGCAGGGGTACACCCCGGACAGGTCGCTAGTCCATCTCAGGGGCCACATTGATGAACGACCCTACACACTCATACTCACGTCTATGAGACAATTACAATTCAAACCTAATGTACATGGAAGGAAACCCGGAGTACCCGGAGTAGGCTATGCGTGGCCATGCGAAAGATTGGTGACCTGGTCGGAGTGTACACCTGCCTTTCACCCTATGCAGGCTGGGATAGCCTCCTGCAGACCCCCTGTGACCCTGAGTTAGAGAATAAGCGGGTATAGAAGATGAATGAATGATCCAAATAACGCTCAGGGTCACATCCCTTTTTGGGGTATATTGGCTAACATCCAGAGCCTACAACCTTCACCAATACCAATTACACAGCATTGGGTAGACGTCCTTATCCAGAGTGACTTTTATACAAATTTATACAAATGAGCAATTGAGGGCTTCGGGATTTTGTTTAGGGTGCCATTGGCAGCAACTTGGAGGTGATGGGAATCGAACGGCGATCCTGCACTACCAATTTCTCATTAAATAAGTGACGCTTGCAGAAATGACACAGCTGGACGGACCCCGATTCGATACATTTCTAGCCTAGTCCCAGGGATGTCCACAGGAAGGTGGACATCTTTACAGGCAGCGTATCCCTGCCAAAGCTTTCCGAATCCTTCGCCAAACCAGATGGTACTAAAGAGGAGATCCAATTAATTCTTCGGCGTATAAATCTACTTCAAATAGCTGGAATGAATCGAAAAGGTTTTTTTTTTTTACATTGTCTAGCGTTCTCACGCTAGGCTTGGTATCCATGAGATGCTTGTGCAGAGCTCGAGCTATGCTAGAGTTGGCGGGTAAAACTAGCCCCAGGCTTGCTAGCAGCGTTGCCTGATTGGGACCCCCTCAGAGTGGCGGTAAGAAACACTTCCAGCACAGACCTTTCCCACTTGGATCGGGTTATGCAATAAATAAACAACAAAGGCCCGAGGTATCAGCATCAACTGCCCCGAGTCTAGACATGTGCAATTAAAATCGTAAACTTTTTTTCTCTTGCGTCACAGCTGGATTGTGTGTGTGTGTGAGTGTGTGTGTGGGAGAGGGTGGGTTGGGGGCTGAAGCATGATAAAAAGGAGTCTCTGATATCCATTCATTTATTCATTCGTTTATCTTCTATATCTGCTTATTCCCTAACTCAGGGTCACAGGGGTCTGTTGGAGCCCATCCCAGCGCACATAGAGCAAAAGGCAGGGGTACCTCCTGGACAGGTCACGTATAGATGAACAACCACACACACACACACACACACACACACACTTACTTTTGTCCAATTTAGAATTACCAATCCCCTAATGTACATGGTTCTGGACTGTGAGAGGAAACCCGGGAGTACCAGGAGTAAACCCAAGCAGAGATTCCCTTGCCTGGGATTTTTTTTGCATATTTTTATTTTAGGAAGTTGGGGTCAGAGTGCAGTGTCAGGGGTGATTTTGCAGCCTTGAAGCTTCTTGACATGACTTGACTTTAGAAGGTTAATGAGAAGGTTCAGAGGCCCAGCACTAGGGCTTTAACCCCAATACTCTGAGCACCCACCCATTGAAGAGATTCAATTATGGGAACAACTACTGACCCACAACCTCACTACTGCCCCACGATTTTTACTTCCACTTTGGCTCCTACACCCTTACTACATGCCACAAACCACCAACTATACATCAGGAAAAAAAAGAATTCAGTCGGGTTCAATTCCCAGTCGGGCTCTCATGGGCAATTTACATTAGGTTGATTGGTAAGCGCGAGTGTGTATGTGTGGCCTTTTGATGGACTGGCGACCTGTCCAGGGTGTAACCTTGCCTTCCGTGCACTGGGATAGGCTACAAAAGACCCACATGACCCCGAGTTAGGCAATAAATGGGTATAGACGATAAATGAAGCTAACTTTTACCAAAGAAACCTAGCATAAAACAGAGTTTAGCTCATTTATGGCCCCTGTGGAGATTAACACAACGCCAAAAAAGTTCCCTTTGTCCAAAAGTAGCTCTAATCAGTGTGATGCAATGATGTTTACATCCAATTATTGGCCTAATTTAAACGCGCCAACCTAAACTAATGGAGGCCGGGGGTTCGAAATAGCAAAGCAAATTTAGCTCCCTGATGAGCAGACAACCAAGAAAACCGAGGGAGAGTCATGCTGATGTTCTCAGAAGAACTGGGTCACCGTGAAACAGGAATGGATTAGTCACTGTTTGGGAAATTGGACCAGGCTTCTGTCAAACCTAGGCTTGTCAGAAGTCGCGTAGCGATTCTGTCTGCGATCCGCCACCGCATCAAATGGTTGACCGACCCCTGAAAGCTAATTACCGCAACAATATTAGACTGTTGCTAAACTAGCTTCTTCTTCTCCTCCTTTTTAACACCAACCACTTTTCAGCCAACTCCGTCGGCTACGTTCGATGGTGCATGCAAATTTTTTTTTTTTTTTTGCCAGAGCTAAATTTCTTTCTGGAATGATCTCATTCTGCTAAAATGATGACGGAGGATTTAAGCAAGGCGCTTTGACTGGGAGCACCGATTTAATGTGACTCTATTTGCTTTCCGGAGCTAATGATGCCCTTAAAAAGGCCTTTTCGGACTTGTTTTACGAACTGCGGCGCAAAGTGACATTCTTCACTGGGTGATCGATTCATTAGTAAGAGTGAGAGAGAGTATCTTAGAGAGTATATATATATATATATATATATATATATATATATACAGAGCGAGAGAGAGAGAGAGAGAGAGAGAGAGAGAGAGGGAGGTGTCATCATGGGTGCTGGGTGGAATAAATTGTGGCGGGAAATAATTAAACTAAAGCCCTTCTTCACTTGGATTGATTTATAAACATGCCTAGAATGAATCCTTGTTCATGCACTGCAAAAAACTATCAAAAACAACAAAAACAAAGACAATGGGAAAAAAAATGATCTTTGAAAGATGCCGCTAGCATTGCAGGAAAGACAGCGGAGGGCTGTTTAATAGCATCTCTAGCATCTACGTTAGCATCTCTTAACCGGGGGGAGTGTAATTTCTCCAGAAATCAAGTTCTTCTTCTGGAACCTTTATCTTGCTGGTTGATATACAAAAGTCAAATGAAGTGCAGGAAGGAAACCTCGTTTCTGGCAACAAAAAAAAATTCGACTAGCATCAGCCGGCCAACACTACCTTGATGATTGGTGAAGTCTTACCTCCCCTTTCCCCTTTCAATGAATCCTCAATGCATTGTAGAGGTGCAAAACCTTACACGGCTGCAAGCTTTGCCCACCAGTTGCTTGTAACCTGGTATCAAGCATCCTTGACCTCGCTGCTATCCTGTCCTGCGCTAAAAAAAGTAGCAGCAGATTTATTCTTTTATTGCCTTTCGGTGCTGCAGGTGGAAAATGACTGCCCAGAAGAAATGCTTCAAATAGTCTGAACGGACAGGCCTGTCAGCTGCCAAATGATGAGAACACTTTGGCCTTCAAGACAAGAAATAGAGAAGAAAAAAATCTTTGTAAACCATGGCATGGGGTTAAGACAGAGTGGTGTGGATAAGAGAGCTGTGAGATAGATGGATAGAGAGAGAGAGAGAGATAGAGAGAGAGAGATAGAGAGAGCTCTTACATCGGTTGATGATCCCTGCCTGTGTGACTTAGAGTTAGACAATAAGTGGGTATAGAAGATGAATTCATGAATCTTCAAAAGTACAATTTTTCAAATATGGCTTCACTGTCCAAACCATGAAGTGGCTGAAAACTCGTTAGCTAACTAGCGGCATATCTTTAAGCTGTACCTGCTCTGTGGTGCACATAATACGAGAAAAGTATTGCAGGAACCTTTTTTATTTCAATCTCACAGCAGATTCAGTCCATCGTCCTGAGTTACACCACAGCCAAAGCCTCTTTTTTTTTTTTGGAGAGGGGTTTTTCCAAGCTGGCTGAGAAAATGTGTTTGCTCAATCAAGGCCCGAAAATCCGGGTCGCTTATCAACTCCATGGCTTTGGCTTGGCTTTCTTTCTTTCTTCGGGGCTTCCAGCTTAACATCTCAGAGAAAATGATGTGAAACTGCAGCGTGTGAGTCTTTCACGGCGCTTTCAGGGCTTTCGAACCCTATAAGTCTTCTTAGCTCAGACATGGTCCTCTATTCATTAAGACATTGCTGAGGTTAAGCCCTCCGAAAATGAATTCTCACCCATCGGCAGGAAATAGAGGCGACGAGGAAAGAACAGAACAGAGCAGGGGGGAGGGGGGGGCGTCAGAAGCTTCGGCGGGAAGCAGGACTCTTGATTGAATCGAGGAAAAGGAGGGCGGTGCTGTGGAAGGGCCTGATGTAACAACCTCCTCTGCTTTCATTTGTCACAGAAATTAGAGCCAGGCTCTCCTCTGATCTCCTCTAGAATGAATGAACTCCAGACGTCTTCTAGTTTCACCCCTCCGAAGTGGTTCGGCGTGTTGACCGCCATCGCCACCACCACCTCCCATCACGGACCCGCGCTTCCACCATCCTCAACACGCACAACCCCCTACTAAAATGATTAATTTACAGGCTGTGTACTGCAGTAAAACTATTAAACGGAGAACAAAACGTTCTAGCGCCCCAAGGCGATGGAGATCGAATTATTCGCCAGTGAATGTAATTACCCACCCTGGCCCGGGATTATGTTACAAAGAACCGCAATTACACTTGCTAGTCAATACCAGCCATCATGGATGATCGGCTGTGATAGATGTGTTTGTAGAAAAGATGGAGGCCCGCTGACGGTCAAAGTGCCGGGTGGTTCCTGGACCGAGTATCGCGAGGAACGATTTAAGACGCGGTGGCATTTAGAAAGAGAACCGCTCCAGGCCATGTGACATTAAAAGCATGGCCATCCGGCTTTTTCGACTCGAGTGAAAACCACCAAATCAAGAATGTTTCATTCATTCATTCATTCATTCATTCATTCATCTTGTATACTCCCCTATTCCCTAACTCAGGGTCACGGGGGTCTGCTAGAGCATACCCACGCGCACATAGGACGAGAGGCAGGGATACACCCTGGACAGGTCGCCAGTCTGTCGCAGAGCCACACATAGACAAACAACGACACACACACACACACACACACACCGGAAACATTCAAACCCCGCACAGAAAGACCCCGTGCCCATGTTAACCCCTAAGTGCCACAAATCAAAGGAATTTACTTTGGATTGCCGTGCGGCAGCGTGGTGGTTAGCATGATCGCTCTACAGCAAGAAGGTCCCGGGTTCTATTCCCAGGCAAGGGCTCTTTCTCTGCAGAGTTTGCATGTTCTTTCCCGTAATGGTGTGGGTTTATTCCGGGTTCTCTGGTTTTCCCCCACGGTTGAAAAACATGTACATTGGGTTCACCGGTAATTGCCCATGAGAGGAAGCGTGAGTGGGTGTGGTTGTTTGTCTGTGATAGACATCTGTGATGGACATGTGACCTTTTCCAAGGTGTACACTTGCTTTTCGACCTATGTACGCCGGGATAGGCTCCAGCGGACCCCTGTGACCCAAAGTTAGGAAATAAGCGGGTATAGAAGATGAATAAAAGAATAAAGTCCGACTTTCCACCAGAAAACGGTGAAGAAAACCGTCACGTAGGGAAAAATTTTTTTTTTTTCTTTGCATTCACCGCATCACACGAGTGCGACTTAGAGTTTGGTATTTATCGTTTTTATACCAATGAGCAATTGTGGTAACTTGGTGGTGCTGGGAAACAACCCTTCCAGTTTTTTACAGCCTGTTTTGGCCCAGAAATGGACAAAAAGCATTTTGTCTTCACCTGTTTTTTTTTTTTTTGCAGAGAAAGAAGGAGGCGTCTCATGAGGCATGTGCAGCTTTTAAAATAGATGGCGGTGTGCTTGACAGCGATTTTATTAGCAACCGTATATTATCAGCGGTGCAGTGAAAAATTTCAGGCTGCCTCTTTAAATGACCCGTGTTGTTATTACAGCTGTTGTTTTACTAGGGTTGCACCGGTGGGCTATTTATTCTCAATACTCACACAACAGAAATAAACCACTGGTGTGAATGAGGTCACTTGTTAAGCGCAGGTTGGCTGAATCCCGCATAAACTGCGACTGCCAGTCGGTTTTACCTTCATGGAGGGGGTTTGTGGTTGAGGGTTTTCTTTTTTTTTACCAGACATGGCAACCGATGGAAAGGATTTGAAGTGTTGGGGGAGTTTTAAAGCAAAAAAAAAACCCCCAAAAACAAATTGGGAGTGTTTGCAACCAGATGAAAGCCCTTACTGGTCATGCTGCAGATGGCCATTCTGGCAGAAGAGACAGAAAAAAAAAGAGACAGACAGAAAGAGAGAGAGAGAGAGAAAGAGAGAGAAAAAGAAAAAGAAGCAAACAGACCAAGAATGGAAAGAAAATCTCTTAAGCCCTGTCTGTTTGTCTGCCGGCTGCCACCAAGGAAGACGCTGCCTCAGCCTCCTGCCACTAGTCAAGGGCCATATTGCATCTTGAGCTTGTGTGGACCACCACACACACACGCACACACACACACACACACACACACACACTCACTCACTCACTCAAACCCGCTTTAATCACCATTAAAATCCATGCGTACAGGGAATTAGGCTCATGCGAACACCATACACATGCTCGCAGCATGAAGTCACTTTATGCCCACCTGACTCCAGTCCCATCTGGGTATCAAAGAAAGGACACCATGGGAGAGCAACAAACGAAAAAAAAAAAAGGAGGAGGGGTTAAATGAAAGAAAAGATAGGAGCAGATGTCTATTGCTGGCCTGTTGTCTCTTTCCAGCCCCCTTAATGTGCCACAGGAGGTCCGTCGTTCTCGGAATCTGTCCCTGCGGTGCTGATGATGCCGAAGGGGTCGGAAGGGGGTACAAAGGACACAACAGCCTGAATCACAGATGAGTACAATAAGGAAAACAATGGCTGGGGCAAATTGATTGGCGGTCAGAACAAATGACTTCATTAGGATGATACAATCTGAGACTGAATGTGGTAAAAGAAGAGTTTTGAGAAAAAAAACATGGAACAGGAAGACAAAATAAAAAGACGGTTGTTTCCCTTCACCCAAATACTCACAACATTCTCCTATAATAACCCTCATAGTTCTGGGAAACCTTTGCACGTGAACGGCTTTGTGTTCATTCAGTCACAACAGTATGAGCGTGATCAGACACTATGTTGAAGTTGGGAGGTCTGGGGTTGGGTCGAGGTTCCAGGTCATCTTCATGGAGCTCTTCATGGAGGTCTGCAGGGTTTTATGCACAGGGGCGTCGTCATGCCGAAACAGTTGCTCACTTTTATTGAAAGGAATCATAGAATTTACAGAAATTTGGGGTTAGGGGCCTTGCCTGAGGGCCCAGCAGTGGCCACTTGGTGGTGCTGGGATTGGACCCCGATTCTCCAATTAGCTGTCTAACACCTTAACTACTATACCACCAATTCCCCTCAATAGGTAACAGGTGAAAACAAAAACTTGGCTCCTTGGTGTCCAATGGAAGAACCAGCACAAGGTTCATCTTGGTTGGTTGGCTAAAACTGTATTCAGATACTGCGTAGAACAGACAAATGTGTAAACCATTCGCGCACCAGTCTGGACGTAAACTCTAGACTTCCACCCGAGCCTGTGCATGGTCACATGATAAACCAGAGTTTTGGTTGCATTTTCCATTTTTTTTATTCCTCATATTTGAAAAAAGGTCTTAGTAGAGGTATAATCAGCTCTGTTATTCTGGGATTAGCAGAATCATTTTTGCGAAGGTAGCATAATTTACAAGCGGTTAAAACGTCCCTCGGGCGGTCGTTCGTCATGACCTATTCAATGCGAGTGGAAATAAAACTTCTCTGGGCAGAGCTTTCGACTATTTGAGTGGGAAAAGAATAGAAATAGGATAACCAGGATGAGGTCCAAACATGTAGCACACTAATGATCCAACCACGGACCACGGACCACGGACCACGGACCACGGACCACGGACCAC
>JAOTQW010101525.1:0-10134 GCA_026260075.1 Sisor rabdophorus | reverse complement strand
CGCAAGACTATTATATAAGATAGTTAAAATGATATTTAAATATTATCAATGCATATGTATTCACTTCTGCAAGTGTCACCTTACCAATAGGCTATTAAAACAAAATATGAGTGAAGTTTAAACTAGGGTTTAAATTAAAAGAAATCTGATCATTTAAAGATCATTGATTCCATTATTTAAAGCAACTCCACTAACCATACTTTCCACATGTGGTTGATAGGAACAAATATCTGTTACCAGTGATGTGAATAATGTTGCTAATAGCAGCTAACATATTAGAAGCTACATAATATTTTTACCTACATTACATTTTACAGTCCTGTAAGGAAAGAAAATATGTATATCACTTACAAATCTAGTAGCAGAAAGGCTAGGCCCATAGCAGTTATGCGACCCGTTGCCTCTTTCAGCATGCACCTTCGTGTGTAAGCCTGTCCAATATTGATTTATGTTCAGCTCCTGTTCCATCACCCTTTCTTCTTTCTTCTTTTCTACACCTCCTTTGACAAAACCCCTGTTGGATTTTTTGCCGATTTATTATGGTGTTGGTTTTTACCAACAAACAGTAAACCATGTGTTGTATGCTCTAAAGCATGTCACACTCTAGTGCACTAACCTGATCACATACATGTGTGGTTTATAGCTATTAAGAGACTGTAAATAATTTTAGACATTACATTAAGGTCTTAATAAGTTGAGGCTGGAATTAAAAATAGAAATTTAATTTTATTTTCATTAAAATTTTATTTTCTAGTTTCCTTTCTTGTAAATTTTTCTACATTTGTCATTGTTGCTTTGATTGTTTTGCTGCCATAATTTGATTCAATTATTTATTTGGTAGTTTATCTGCAAAATTGCACTGAAAGAAGAGCCTTATAAGTTTTCAGCACTTTGTATGTAGTAAGGAAAAATGCACAATTTCAATAAATAAATACCTTGTACACAGAGATTACCATAATTAGATCCAACCTTTCACTTATTCATTCATTCATCTTCTATACCTGCCTATTTCCTGCTAAAGCCTTTCCCAACACAGATAGGGCAAGAGGCAAGGGGTACACATAGGACAAGTCACCAGTCAATCGCAGGGCCACATACAGACAAACACACACAGACACGCACTCCTATGGGCAATTTAGAATCACCAATTAACCTAATGTACAAGTTCTTTGGACTGTGAGGAAACCAGAGTACCCAAAGGAAACCCAAGCAAGCCCAGGGAGAACATGCAAACTTCACACAGAAAAACCCAGTGCCCAGGATTCAAAGCCAGTATCTTCTTTTTGTGAATTAACCATGCTAACCACTATGCCACCACGCCGCAGCGATTCAACCTTGTAAAAAAATATAAATTATATGACACCCGGGTAGGTCTGGTGTGGAGAAATAAATGCAAAAGTCAGTTTTCAGACAGCATGGCTTTCATTTCTTTTTATCAATGTATTTTTCAGTGCTCTGCTTAGCACCTTACAGGAAAGAGGGCAACAAAAGCATAGAGTTCTGCTCTGTTGCTTCAGCTTGTCGTAGACATACTCACCACCTCCTTTCTTCATAGCGAGACATATTAAATCGGCTAACATTAATCACACACAGGTGTAAGATCATTCAAGGGATTACTCCTGGCTTAACCCTAACTCCTCCCTCCAGTTACAAACAGTGATTAACCACGCCTCCAACAGTATGGATTAATTTTACATTTACAAAGCATGAAAAGGTTTAGCAGGATTCATTTAGGCATGTTTTTAACCCCTTTTTTACCAGTACACTGCTGTCAGTAAAGCAACATATTATACATTTTTTATTAGTATAACTAAAATAATTTTTGATGAGTATGTCAGAATGTCTTTTCTTTTAGGAATTCGAGCTATGTCAAAACACGTTGAAATGTCCTTTATGGACAAAGCATGTATGCAATCTGTTCAATCAGAAAGCATTACATCTGGGACAGCTGATTTCATTTTATTTACAGTGCTTTAATTTACATAATTAGCGTAAGACCCCTATAAAGGTCTTTTATTTTCTCTTGAAAACAGCCAGAGACTCTGCTGTTCTGAAATTGATGGTTTAATTCACCATCTTGATGCCAAAACAGAGAAAATTTTTAAGTCAGACCAACCATGCATCTCAGGGGATGGTGGGACCAGTCTACCAGAATGTAATTCTGTATATACAAGCCTGTATATAAATATGTGTTTGTGGGCAAGAACAAAATATAGGCAGTGACAGCAGCTGGGAAATTCAGGAAGAAAGACATAGGACCATTATTTTCTGTGAATATGCCCCTATAAAAAGTTTCTGATGCCATGCGCCTGGTCTCTGGGGACCGATCTCTGGCTACATAGAAGGGATCGCATACTGCATTATTCTGTGCCCGAACAGTGGCGTTCTCAGAAAGACACATTACCACCACTGCTACCAGCTGTGCTTCAGGATGTAAGGTCTCTCACATGGCTCAAAAATTTACCATCAGGAGTTGGCCTATTTTCTCCTTTCTATAGATGACTTGCACTCTGATGTAAATCCACTTCATTGAGCTTAAGATGCAATAGAAACATGGCTGAGGCTCTGTATGTATTTTCCCCATCACGCTGCTCCCAGGAGTTCTAAAATAACTGTTCCAAGACAGGGTCAGACTACTGCTTTTAGCTCTGTTCTGGCCGACTAGAGGCCGGAGCATGGTTCTTAGACCTAGTCTCACGTCTTGACCTTCAAAAGGAATCTCCACAAGGAAGAGCACGTTTAGCTTTTGAAAGGAAACTTTCCGAAATTAATTCCATCCACCCTAAAGGTATACATTTCTACGTCCATCTGGTTGGCAAATCAGGGAGCAGAGACCCTCTAGTATCTCATTACTTTGTGGCACAAGAAGGCCAAAGCCATTCCCGAAGTGTTTTAAGGCAGCATCTAATTCCATCATGGAACTATGGTTACATACAAAACCTGAAGACTTTCGTTTTTTGGAACTTTTTCCTAGGAATAAATTACTCATATTAGGCTGAGCAAAGGGGAAATGCAAAAGAGTCCTGGATATCTAGTTTCATATGTGCCAATAACCAATAGTGTGGTTTGCATACTGTAACCCAGACACACAAAATCAGATGCAAATTTAATTTTTGGCTTATATTTAAAAAAAAAAGTTAATAGTTACATCTATGCCAGATGCTCTTATTTTATACTGACCAGCTGTGAAAGTGCAAACAGAAATGGATTTTTCCCTGACAAAAAAGCCTCAGTTATTCCTCTAATAATATGTATTCTGTATCATTTATTCATTCATTTAACTTCTATACCCGTTTATTCCTTACCTCTGGGTCACGGTGTCTGATGGAGCCTATCCTAGCGCACATAGGGCAAGAGGCAGGGGTACACCCTGGGACGGTGTTAGATTTATCAATCAGCCTAATGTACAGGTTTTTGGACTGTGGAAGGAAACCGAAAACCTCACGCATGCGAAGGGAGGAAATGCAAACGTAGTCTTATATAGTAATAACAATCAGCTTCATTTATTTATCTTCTAAACCTACTTATTTCCTAATTCAGAGTCACAGGGTCCTGCCTATTCCATCATATAACTCACACAAGCGTGGGAAAAACACACAAACTTTTCAAATAAGGAACCCTTGTCCAGTAATTGAACTTAATATTTACTAGCTGTGAGGCGATAGTACTAACCACTGTGCCACCGCACAAGCAACTTGATAATTAAACATTTTTAAAATGTGGTTTTAGAGAAGGGCATGCTAATACACGACTAAGCCAGTTAATTAACATCAATATAAAAAATAGAAAGCTAATTATATATGTTACATTCGATCTATATGACAAAGTCTGGTGATAGAGATGTTCAGAATGTTCTAGAAGGTTTTTTTCTACCTTTCCACTAATCCTGTACATCTGATGACATCAAATAATCAGCATGCGACATAGGTTTTTTACGATCACTTCTTCTAGGGAGACTTTAATAATGGGCTAGAGAGCATTAATGAATAGCATTATGTATTGTTCCACACAAGTCACATTGGTTGACAATAATTGTATGTCTGGGGTGACTGGTGTGACTAACACATGTATAATGGATAACACCTGCTATTGTGAAAGTCAAATCAATTTACATGTAATATCAGGAGCATAAGTGTGCTAAAACCTCAAAGCAATAAACAATTTAAGTAGAGTTTGAAAAAGAAATTTTATATTTATTAATTCATATATGCTTATTCCCTAATTTAGGGTTGTGGGTTCCTGCATATCCCATTATTTGACCCATGCAAGCACAGGAAAAACATGCCTGGGAATTAAACCCGGGACCTTCTTGCTGTGAAGCGACCATGCTAACCACTACATCACCATGCTGCCCTGTATTTATTATATTATTTACTGATTTTAAAAAAGGGAAAAAAGTAAAATTTATGACACAGTTTGACACAAATGCAACAAAAAAGCTCAGTTTCTTGAATCCTCTACCTTTAGTATACTTGTCCCTGTCTCTAATATTTATGGTTTTTTTAGCAAAAGTAAAGAAATAGCAAAAAATATCAGACCAAAATATGTTTATGGATAGGTTCCAGCAGACCCCCTTAACCCCTAAGTTGGGGAATAAGCAGGTATAGAAGATGAATTAATGAACTGACAGGTGCCTTCTGTGTGTTAGTCAGGGGAGGGCTGCATAAAACCCCCATCGCCTTTCAAAGCACCCTGACAAAAGAAACACACATGCTTCCTTGATATAAGACAATAAAACAAACTATCAAATTCATTCATTCATCTTCTGCACCCGTTTCCAGACCAAATCACCACCACCTTATTGTATAAAAAATATTGAAACGTGTTTTTATTGTAGCGTGGACTAGCCATGTTCGATGACTCATGTTCTATTTCATTCATCTTCTTTACTCGCTTATTCCCGAACTCGGGGTCACGAGGGTCTGCTGGAGCTTATCCCAGTGCACATAGGAATAAAGATACACCCTGGACAGGTCACCAGTCAATCGGCCACAAACACACAACCACACACACTCACACTCACTGCTATGGCCAGAACCTTTTTGTTGTTTGGGCAACCATGCTCATGTTTGTATAATGATAATGATATTTACAATATCTTATAAAATTGTATATTGTTTTTTTTAATCAGATAAATTATTTTCTGGGCGGCGCAGTGGCGTAGTGGTTAATACAGTACCCACACTTTAAAGAGTAGGGTTCAAGTCCTGGTCAAATAAGCATGTGTGGTTGTTCTTTGATGTGTGGCCCTGTAATGTACTGGAACCAGTCCAGGGTGTACCACTGGCTCTTGCCCTATGTGTGCTTGGATAGGCTCCAGCAGACCCTGTGATATGGAATAAGCAGGTATAGAGAATGAATAAATATTTTTTTCCTCTTAGAAAGTAAATTAAACTTAAAGCTTGGCAATTCTATGCAGGTGGCATCAGTTTGAAATTAAAAAGATTCACATGCCAAAAACCACATTTCCGGATTAGCCAGTGCCCAGGTTGGGAGCGTAGCCTTGACACAGTTTATCTCCTGAGCCCACTTAACAATACAATAGAAATGAGCAGGAGTTGGAGAGTTGTACTTTGGACACCCACCAAAACAACAGCGGAATGTATCAGTGAGCCAGCAAACCTTTTGGCCATGCCGAGCATGCCACAACGAGACTGCCTTCATAGAAAATTTCATCAATTTCTATCTGCATTAGGATGTAGAAACCAAAGCATATGCAAGTAACGGTTCCATCCAAAAATGATACATTGTTAAGTTGAAGCTTTTTAAAAAGTTATTTTGATTTTCTGATGGTTCTGTTATGCTGTTATCTCATTAATTAAAGCTGGCATGTCTGTAGTTTGCAACTGATTCTCTTTTTCTTTTTTCTTTTTTCTCTACGTTTCTGTCCTATCAATCTTCCCCATCTTCTGTTTCCTTTTTATTTCATCCCTGATGTGGTAATCTAAATGTGTTGTTTTCCCTAATGTATTATTTTGCTATTAAATTCTCCTATCCATTGTGGTTTTTAAAACCTGTGATAATATTTGACACTGTTTTAGGTAAATTATTCTTAAATCATTTCAATATGTTTTTTTGTGCTAGATAGTTTAACTTCTCTGCTCGGTAGATGAATAGACCAGATACTTGCAACTCAATATAGTCAATCCCAATTTCATTTTTTGATTCATATTCTATACCTGCTTATTCCCTAACTCAGGGTCTCAAGGGTCTGCTGAAGTCTATCCAAGCGCACATACACTCAAACCTTGGACCTTTTTGCTGTTAGGTGATCATGCTAACCATGCCGCACCAGGTCACCAATTAATTGCAAGGCCACACATAGATAAACAACCACAAACACTCACACCTATTTTTAGAATACCATTTACAATCACCAATCAACCTAATGCACATGTTTTTGGACTGAGGAGGAAAACTAGAGTAGGCGGATAAAACCCATGTCAGGCACGGGGGGGGGGTGGGGGGGGCATGCAAACTCCACACAGAAAGACCCCCTTGCCCGGGAATCAAACCCTAGAATTGAACCCTGGAACCTTCTTGTTGTGAGACGACCGTGCAGCAACTGTGCTAACTACTACGCCACAGAGCCGTCACAAATTCCATAGTAATCTTAGATATTCATTATTATAACAAATTATAATCAATAGTTAAAATTAGTTTGCGCCTAATTCGCTACACAGCAAAAGTAAAAACCAAAGCTATATTTTTTAATTACTAAATTTGTTTGTGTTAACATTGTATTGTAATATATATTTTAAAGGTATTCACCTTTTGTTTAAGTTTTTTTTACTTTTAAATATAGCATAATCATGTTTTACTGTAAAAAAATAATTAACTTCAACCTTACAATAAAAGCATAGAAGCAACCCACATACTTGACACTTGACCTGTCATAATTTTCAGTTGTAAAGTGAAAAACTGCACTGTGCATTATTTATGCTTCTCTTTACATACATACATACATACATACATACATACACACACACACACACACAGATATATATATATATATATCTGTGTGTGTGTGTGTGTGTGTGTGCTTTTCAGGATGTATGTACAACATCTATTTGTATTCATACCCTTAGCTTTGACATCTGCTAAATCTCATCAAAGCTACAGAATATGCACAAAACAATAGAAGGTCAATCACAAAAGATGAATTCAGAGGCATGTGATAGAAGGCAATTAGTTAAGCACTTTAATGGAAAGGCAGCTGGTTGCAAAACAGGTTGACAGGTGGCTAGATCTTTAAAGCAGTGTTGCAAAGATTTGTATCTATAGTTACATGCATGTACCTACTCTGACTTGTCTCAAACATTGTACATTTCCTGCTGCGAATCGATCAACGCATCTAGTATAGGAGCAGAAAAGACTATGCCATAATCAGTATGACGTGCCATCTGCCCCCACGTCATAGCCATCTGCACTGCAATCAGTCCCTGCCATCCTTTTTCCTTGCTCTTCAATTCCATAATATTGTGTTGCTAATATCAACTGTGATGGAAATTAATGAAATTGTGTGGGGGGAATGATTAACAGATGGTTTTATCTGATAAATACAAATAAATACAATTATTTAAAGCTTATTTACAATAAGTTACAGAAGATAACATATTTTATTACATTGTGTGACACAATTGAGTTTGTTGATCAAAAATGCTCTAATACTGATTTATTTTTGAATGTAACAGGTAGTTGTAAAAATTTACAGTGACTTAAAAAAGTATTAAATTTTTTTACATTTTGTTACCTTACCACAACAAAAGTATTTTATTGAGATTGTATGTGATACATCAACACAAAGAAGCACTCACATTCATAAAACTTTAGGCAAATAAAAATCTGAAAAGTGTGACGTATTTGTATTCGGCCCAAGTATACTGCTAATTAAAATGTGAAGTCACCTAATTAGTTAGAGTATTAATTAGTTAGAGTCCACCTGTGTGTAATTTAGTCTCACTGTAAATACATACACAAAGGCTTTAGTTATTTGTTAGAGAACTCTAGTGAACAAACAGCATCATAAAAAACAAGGAACTCACCAGACAGGTCAGGGATAAAGTAGTGGAGAGGTTTAAAGCAGGGTTAGGTTATAAAAATTATCCCAATTTTGAAACATCTGGAGTATCACTGTTTGATCCATTAAACAAAAATGAAAAGGTATGCCACTTAGCTTTGCAGGCAAGACATGGCCGTCCACCTAAACTGACATAACACAATGTGTACGTGCTGGATATTTTGAAAGAGCATGAATTAATAAGGATAGTGTCTATGTACACTACGAAAATCTTAACAAAAGAAGATTTACTGCTGGTGTGTTAAAAAGCCTGTCTGATCCATAATGGATCCTAGTGGTAAATAATGCTGTCTTCTATTAGTCTTCTTTACGAATCCTTATTAAATTCTAGATACTGTGCAGATTATGCTTGGTAAGGACAGCGGGTACTAGTGGATGAAAATATAAAGGAAATCGGATATTGGATATTTCACTGTCATTACATTAAGACCACTATAATCAATGCAAGGACATAATCCACCATCATCTTTTCCAATAAAAGGAAGCTTGAGGCTGCTGGAGATGTGGTGGAACAGATGAAACCTAAAGCTGGTTTTCCAGCTGAGACAGCAGATAAATGCAACTCTCGAAAGGAATGGCATTGGTTAACAGATCTATAGGACAGTTTTATGGTATATGAGGTGGCAGTTGGGCCACTTCATCCTTTCTGAAGACCTCTTCAAGGTTCTTGTATTCCTTGTATCATGTTTGATTGCTCTAGGCATGAAGGATCTTCTAAAGCGATCAGTGCAACACTCGATTGAGATCAGTCTTCGGCTGAATGTGCTCTTCTGAGCAGCCAGCACACTGTGTAGTGGATGCGAAGTGTTGTTGAGGATTAAATAAACAGCATTCTTTTCCCAAAAACAACAGGAACTGGGTCCAGCTCCATGTCAAATACAGAGCCAGCCCTCCTGATCAGTTTGCCCAGTTTAATTTCCCCCTGCCTCTTTCATATAAAAAATCCCCAACAGACCGCTGGATAGAAAATGACACTAGACACTACAAACTCATATAACATCCTCAGAATAGAAATTGAGCTTTCTCAAAAAAGTACAACTTGCTTTAGAGTGCTATAGAGTTTAGTGTCCAGTACAGTTTATTGTCAATATGGACTCCCAGGTATTTATAGTCTTCAACAATCTCTATCTATCACCAGAGACAGACAGGTGTTCGACTGGACTAAAAGCCCATATCTAATTTTTATTGTTTTTCTGACATCGTGCTGTAGGTAGTTGAGCTTACACCAGATGACAAAAGTGTCCACTGCTGACTCTAGTGTTTTCTTTCTGAATACATACAACAATTTCAGAGTTGTCCGAGAATTTCTAAAGGCGGCAGGATTCAAAGTGATATCTGAAATTTGTATACAGCGTGAAAAGGAAAAAAGTAAGAACTGTTGAGAAGCAGCGGTGCTACAGATCATGGTGTTGTACACACAGTTCCATACTCTGACATACCAGGAATATCCATTGAAGTAGTCCATGAATCACGAAAGCAGATTTTTGTAAAAATTCATGTACAACTTCTCTTAAAAAAGGGCTGGACCAGTGGTATTGAAAGTATGTAAGAAGTCAAATAAACCTCACAGAGCTTCCTGTTTTCTCTAAATTAGTGTGGGTGCAGTAAAGCAGATGAATGATGGCATCATCCACTACAAGTTGTGGCTGTTAAGCAAACTTTAGAGGTGTTCAACAGGAAGATGATGAAAAAAAAAATCAGTCTCTTAAACGCTTTCTCTTAAAGGGACGTCAGCTACACTGGCCTGTAATCATTTTGGACACAGGCCATACTACCTTTGGTACCAGTGCTAACCATGATATTTTTTAAGGGAAGTTGGCACAGGCTTTCAGTATTTTGGGACTGATTTTATCTTTTGTAGCAGGTGGCGTGGTGGTTACCATGGTCCCCTCACAACAAGAAGGTTGTGGGTTTAAATCCTGGGCACGGGGTCTTTCTGTGTGGAGAATGCATGTTTTCTCCGCGCTTGCATGGGTTTCCTCCGGGTACTCCGGTTTCAACCCACAGTCCAAAAACATGTGCATTAGATTGATTGGTGACTCTAAATTGCCCAT
>JAOTQW010101516.1:0-10134 GCA_026260075.1 Sisor rabdophorus | reverse complement strand
GGGCATCCGACGTAAAACATTGCCAAATCTTAAGATGCGAATCACAAATCTAAAGGGACAAGTGATTCGCTGTGGCGACCCCTAGATGGGAGCAGCCGAAAGGAGAAGAAGAAATGGAATTAATAAATAAAACGGTTTTTCAATTTGAATGTCTTGTGAAGTCCTAGCCCTACTGTCTTTCACTACTATCACACTAAAATGTGATAATAAAAAATCTCGCACTTTTTTCAATTATCTTAAGTCAGTAACTAGAACCCGTGCTGCCTCACAGAGGCGTGTGATTAAAGTGTGTGTGTGTGTGTGTGTGTGTGTAAAAGGTAGTTATATCATATTGTGATTGCGATTCAGTGTTTTTACACATACACACACTCTGTCACAAAAGTGAGTACACCACTTAATTATCTTATATTTATATATTATCTTAATATTTATAAAATCTTATGTAAAACACTATTAAAACACAAAAATTAATCTTTGCTACCATGTAAAGTAGTAAATCTTGTTTAACTGTAAATTTGCTGTCCCATCCAAAAACCTAATACACAGCCATTAGTGTGTAAATTTCTAGCATTAGTGTCTAAATTTCTATAGTGTGTACATTCCTAAAAGGAAATGTCCAAATTAAGTCAAAGTAGCCATTTTGCCTCCCTGTTGTCATAAAACCTGTTTGTGTTACAAGGTCTCAGGTGTCAATGGGTAGAAGGTGTATTAAATTTGGTATTATTGCTCTCAGTCCCTCATACTGGTCAATGGACTATTTCAAAATCAGTAGTGCTGCCCATGATACTGAAACTATATTAGAAATGGCAAATTGGTTAACAGCCTTTAAATATATGATATATTTTCTTTCTGTCTTTTTTGTGATGCTATAAAATAAATATTGCTTCTGAATTGTTTAAGATGATGTTGTCGTTGTAGTATAGAGGTTTGGAATTGTGTTAACAGGGTTTCTTGCTTTAATAAAAATCCATAAAATGTTTTTCTGTCTGTAATTTCACAATGTGTTATACTATGTTATACTGTGTGTTTCTATATGTAATCATGGTTTCTATACTTGCTATTAATTAAACCATATATATATATATATATATATATATATATATATATAGGTAACTGAAAGCAGACTATTGCTGCTTTATACTGTATATCCCACCCATTTGCCACTGCAATGAAATAATTCTCTTTAACTGTTAAAGATTTTTTTTGGGATTTTGCTTGATTGATTTTGTAAATTGGAACTGAATTAATAATTCTTAATTATATTTCTATTTAACCTGTAATTAAACCATGTCTTGTGTAAATCAGTTGATTTGTACCTGTCGGGTAATCTACAGATATGCATGTGTGAGAATTTAGTGGCTTCTTTGAAACGATGATGACATTTTGAAGATTTATGTGTGTTTTGAAACGTTCAGTTTATATATTTAAGTAATTAAATTTTTGATATGGTTTTTAATAGTGATTATAGATTCGCTTGATTTGTATTTACATTCTGTCCATTTGGGGTTTACCTTCAGGTATTACAAGTGAAACTATATTAAAGCCCTCTTCTATCTCTGAGGAAGAACTGATGGAACTGATTGATAAACTCAACGCCGACCACAGAGTAGACGGTCTTCTGGTACAATTGCCGCTGCCTGGTATGATTTTAGAATAGTACAAAATGATCATTAAACCTTTTTATGTAGTGCCTTTTATGCTTTTAACGATAAAACTGATGTTCTTATATGTTAGCATATAAAACAAATATTATGTAGGATACGTGTATATATGAATGTTATTTCTTTATTTAAGCAATATAAGCAAATATGTCTTCTGAACCCTGCAATTCATGTTAGATCTTTGCACAGTTGTGATCAGCTGTTGTGTTTTGTGTAATTGCAATCACTATACTCAGCTCGCTATAGTGCTTAGCATTCCAGCATAGAATGAACTAATGAATCTGCAACTTTTCACCAAAAAAATAATTCTTATTTGGTCACTACAGCAACAGACGAAACCTAAAATTCTGAACCAGTGGGAATAATTACCAATCATCAGGAATCATCGCCTATTGTTGAAAAAATTAGTCTACAGAACCAACCCATCGGTCAACCTCTAATTATATGTATATGTATTTACATATTGAGTGATAATCATTGTATAGCTCTGTTCATGAAATCTGAAAATGCTACCACTTTCACAGTTGTTATAGCATTTGTTAGTCTTTGAATCTAGATCACAACCCTAAAAACTATTTCACTATTTGACCCCCAGAGCACATTGATGAGCGGCACATATGTAATGCAGTCTGTCCAGATAAAGATGTTGACGGATTCCATGTAGTAAATGTTGGTCGTCTGTGCTTGGACCAGACCTCTATGTTGCCAGCCACACCCTGGGGCGTCTGGGAAATCATTAAGCGCACAGGTTCTTATATTTATTTAATTAAAATTCTTAAAACACTGATTCTTTTATGCCAAATTGTAAATGAAAGCTGAGTTGTGGTAAAGTTGTGTTGTGATGTTCTTCTGTGTGTTTTAGGCATTCCCACTGTGGGAAAAAATGTAGTGGTAGCTGGTCGGTCTAAGAATGTGGGAATGCCGATCGCTATGCTATTACACACCGATGGAAAACATGAAAGACCAGGAGGTGCGTTACAGTCACTGGAGCAGGAAAATGCACCAGTCTTCAGTGTTACTGATACCAATTAAAAAAAATCTAATCTGCTTTTGTCACACGACTTGTAGTGTAAATTTGAGAATTAGTGCGATTAGATTTTTTTTCAAATTCTTCAGTTTCGCATAAATTTATATATACCAAGACAGCTGGTTTTCTTTTCACAAAATAGTAAAAACTAACAGTATTTAAGATCTGGTTTTGTTTTTTACCAAACTATTTTTATTAAACTGAAAAAAGAAATCATCATCTTGGTAAAGGTAATCTTTATATGTATAAGACAAGTGAGCAATTCTTTATTTCTCAATTTAAATAAATGTGCAGTATATTAATGTGGTTTAAGCCCCACTGTCACTGACATGCTACTGTTGGGCCCTTAACCCTTAATAGCAAGGCTCTAAACCCACTCTGCTCTATGGGCACTGCATCACTCTTATCCCAGCCATGAAGCCGAGAGCTGAGCTTCATCAAAGTTTAATAAATATGCTTTTTTTGCAACTGTGTTATTAAAATGGCGGTAAATATTCCTCTTTTACCCTCTGTGATTAATAAAAAGATATCTTATTTTGATTTTTGAAAATATATTTATTTCTTATTGATGTATATAAATAATATAACAATATTTTACTCTTCTGCCTATTCTTAGGTGATGCCACAGTTACCATCTCTCACCGATACACACCTAAGGAACAACTTTGCCAGCACACAAAAATTGCTGACATTATTGTAGCTGCAGCAGGTAAACAACTTATGTACTTTAATAAGCTGTAAAATTGTTATATTTTAATCTCAGGTTAACAATGAAAGAAAGGCATGAAATTGATTTTTTTTTTTTTTTTATCAAAGTCTTTTTTTTTATTTGTTTTTGCATTTTACAAAACAAAATCTAAATAAACAAAAAAAACTCCTCCTAACACCAGATACAGAAACATTGTATAGTGTCAAAGAAAAGAAAAGCAATAGCATGAATCGTACTTGCATATCACAAGTTCCCCTTTCCTTTTATTCCCCCTCCACTTCATGCTGTCTGCCTACATTTTTCAAACGAAATCCAAGAAAGGTTGCCAGGTTCTATAAAATATCCCAGCAGATCCTTTGATGGTATGTCTAATTTTCTTCAACTTAAGATGGGACATAACTTCTCTTATCCAATGATTGTATGTTGATAAGATTGGGTCTTTCCACTTAGACAGTATTAGCCTTCTAGCTAGAAGAGAACTGAAGGCCAACACATTGTTTTTCCTTTTACTAACAGGGGTGTTTTCCGAGGGCACAGCAAACACTGCAATAAATGGGCATGGCTCCACTACCTTACCAAGTACAAGAAAAAGTCTGGAAAATATTAAGCCAGAATGTGTGGAGTCTTGGGCATGTCCAAAACATGTGTAGCAGAGTGGCGGGAGCCTGCCTACAACTGTCACATGTAGGATCTAAGTCTGGTTTGATCTTAGAAAGTCTAGCCTTAGACCAATGCAAATGGTGAACAACTTTGAGTTGTATTACACGATGTCTAAGGCAAATGAAAAAGGAGAAGATTCTCTGTATAATATTATGCCAAATTTCATCTGAAATTGATTTGCCTAAATCTACTCCCCATTTATTTTTAAGTACATCCAATGGTGGCGAATTATGCATATTGAGCAGTTCATAAATCTTACAGATAGTTTGTTTCTTAATTAATTTACACTCAAAGACTAAATCCAGTAAGAAAGTGGGAGGGCATAAAAGAAAACAACTGGTGTTTAATACTACAAAATGACGAAGCTGCAAGTACCTGTAAAAGTGTGATTTAGGGATATCATATTTCTGTACCAGCTGCTTGAAGGAGGCAAATGTTTCATCAATATAAAAATCAGAGAGGGAAATCACCCCTTTTTAGTCCACACATGAAAAGCTTCGTCCATCATTGATGAAACAAACATGTAATATTTTGAGATTGCAGACTGTAATAAATCCTTAACGAAAAATGATTGTCTAAACTGGTTCCAGATTTTAATTAAATGAATAAAAACTGGATTGGTAAAAAAAGCTAGAGATTTTGAGTGGCAATTTAGAACACAATAAGGCTGCTAGAGGTGTGGGCCCAACCAAGGCCCTCTCCAACGGTGACCACACAAGAGAAGTGTCATTGTTGTTCACCCAATACAACACATTCATTTTTATGGCAATAATTCTTCCACTTAATGAGAGAGGCAGATGGTCCCTGTGATCCTGTGTCAGGCCAGATAGAAGAGGCAGATAATTGGCAATGTATAAGTTTGTGTGATACAAACTCATTTTAAGGGGAACTGAGCCCAACAATAATGTTGGGCCCGACCAGCCCCATCACCAACAGGCATTATTTCGCTTTTCTGAATATTGACCTTATACCTGGATAATTTGCCGTCAGTTTAGGTAACAGGTATAACAACATATCGTCTGCATAAAGGGAGACCTTATGTTCCAGTCCTGCTCTTTGGATACCCTTGATATCAGATCTTTGTCTTAGAAGCAGGGCCAGTGGTTCCATTGCAACTGCAAACAGAAGTGGGACACCCTTGTCTTGTGCCACGCTAAAGTTCATAATAGGTGGATATATTATTATTAGTGCGTATGGCAGCTTACAGGGATGTATATAGAAGTCTGATCCATGATACAAACTTCTCCAATATGTCATCAACTCAGCAGCCATCTCTGTGTCTATGGAGGGGATGTGCACCGGTTTCCCTCTATCAAGGAAGCATCCACAACTGGCTCAGAACTTTATAGTGACTGGTAAAAATTCCGTAAGCAGGAATGAATTTTTTGGCAATTGGTGTTTTTTAAGCATTGCTTATCATTTGATGGCAGGAATAGTTTGATTGGCAGTTCTCTGTCTCAGTTGATGAGCAAATATTCGGTCAGCCTTTTCTCCATGTTCGAACCCTACCTGCCTTGAATGAGATTCTCAGCCTGCTGTGTTGATATGAGCATGATCTGAGATAACTATAGCCCCGTAGTCTTATTCAGTAACAAGGGTAAGCAGTCTCTGTCCAAAAAGAATTATCTATATGAGAGTAGGTCTTGGACGGAGGAGAAAAAAGGAATATTCTCTAGAGGTAAGATTGCGAAACCGCCACATGTTAGCTATACCAGGATTTCAGGAAAAGAAAGGTCAAGGAAGTCTTATTAATTGAACTATGATCTAGAGATGAGGAGAGTACACAATTTTATGTCACTACCAAGAACAAGATGGTGTGATGACATGTTTTGCAAACCGGAGAAAAGGTTTGGAAAAAACAGCAGGGTTATGCCAATTTGGTGCGTAAATTTTGGTCAAGGTAACTGGAAAAGAATAAAGCTGCCCCACAACAACAACATACTGTCCCGATGGTTCAGCCTCTATACTAGTCATTTTAAATGGTACGTTTGTATTAACAAGTATAGCTACCCCTCTAGCCTTCGAATGGAAATTAGAATGATATACCAGTCCTGTCCAGCTCCCCCTAAGCCAAAACTGATCAACTGTAAGTGACTTAACATTCCAGGATATGAAGTTGACTGAGGGGCCATCAACAAATATCACAAACTAATTTTAACAAAATATAACATATTAATTAACAAGAGACATAGGCAGAAGGTAAAAACTTAAACAGTACTTGGATAGGACCCTCCATGTCCTCGCATTTCCCTTTTAGCGTGGCCACCACCGTTTTTTAATTCGGTAACCACAGCCTGCAGGGTCGTCACCTCATCCGACCACGTAGATAGCACACCTTCAACCTCCTCAATCATGGCCTTCATCTGCTCCA
The DNA here is from genome assembly GCA_026260075.1 of Sisor rabdophorus. Classification (NCBI taxonomy): domain Eukaryota; kingdom Metazoa; phylum Chordata; class Actinopteri; order Siluriformes; family Sisoridae; genus Sisor; species Sisor rabdophorus. The sequence goes on along the minus strand of JAOTQW010101516.1, from coordinate 3,706 downwards.
TCTCGGAGTGTATTGCCGCCGTGTTATTTATTATTTTCGTTTTAACCGCTTGTGTTTTGGTTCAAATTGCACTGAAATCATCGGCCAGCACACTTTTTAATTCTGTTGTAATTACCTCCGCGATGTCTGCTTTTAACAATCAGAGAATTTCAGATTTTAAAGACGCAATGTTTCTCTTTTCTGGGCTATCCTGCGGGGCTGGGGTGGTCTGTAAACGGGTGATAGTGGAGCTCGGAGTTAAAGCGCCTTTGGCCTAGTGTTGGATGATGCGTTGTGTTTGTATTTACGCAGTTTTTCCGCCATTGAGCAAGATGTAAAGTTTTCACTTACTTTAAAGACAACTCTCGGGGCTGTGTTCAAACCCTATTTAAAATGTCAGACGCTTATTTTCTTTATAAAACAGTAGTCCGGCGAGAGCCCAAGCCAAACACGTCCTACTCCATTGCCATGCAAAAATGCCCCCTTGATTTTTATTGTTTTATCTGTTATTCTGTTATTACTTATTCATTCATTCATCTTCTATACCCGCTTATTACCGAACCCGGGGTCACGGGGTCTGCTGGAGTCTATCCCAGCGCACATTTAAAGCAAGCGCGGGGAGAACATGCAAACTCCGCACAGAAAGACTCTGTGCACGGGATTCAAACCCAGGACCTTCTTGTTGTGAGGCGACCCAGCCAAGCATTATGCCACTGTGACATTTATAATGTCCCCCATTTTTATTGCAGGTATTCCCAACCTTATCACTGCAGATATGATAAAAGAAGGAGCTGCTGTTATTGATGTGGGCATCAACAGAATACAGGACCCTTTGACTGGGAAGGACAGGCTTGTAGGTGACGTGGACTTTGAAGGTAAAGAGATTAACATGTACAGTATTATTAATAATTTTAATACATTTAAATTTACAAAAAAAGTAAATTACATTTATCTTTATCCAGAGCAATTGGGGGTTTAGAGTCTTCGTCAAGGGCAATGCAGTGGTAACTTGGTGGTGCTGAGAATTGAACCCGTAATTTTCCAGTTAGCATTCTAACACCTTAACTACTGCACCTTAACCACTACCTATTTCAGCCACATGGTATACTGTTTAACGCACATACTGTAAATAAACCTTGGACTGCATGTGAGTGACTGTGTATCATTACAGACAGTACTATTAGTAGTTTAACAATAAATTTGACCTACTTGATGTTCTAGCCCAGCTCAAGTTGTTATATTACACTCAGGAATATATAGGCTAAAATTTAACTTGATCTGTTACTTTTATTTATTGTCCATTTTTGTTGTAGCACTTTTCCTGAACTCTTGTGTACTTAACTTACTGTGAGACAGAATTGGGCAATTGCACATTACAGAATGTTTAATTTAAAAAGCAAAGCCACACAAATGTAATATAGCAGTCTCAAGAGATACAAATTTGTTAGACTTCTCAATTATATCGATTCCCAAAAAATCTAGAGTTTTAATGCATGCAATAGTTATTGTACTTTACATATAGAGAGTATTTGTACATAAGAAGGTAAAAAAAACAACAACTTTGTTTCCTTTTTTTGAATTAATGGCCAACCAAATGATTGCAGTCTGTTTTATGTGTAGTAAGTAAAGAATTTGCTTTATAACTAAATAGAATGGTCACAATTCTCTGAGGAAAAAAAAGAACTTTTGTTTGTTTTATTGTTTTGTTATATATATCTTGGTTAAGTTTTTGTTTTTGTTGATTACAATTGTACAATTAGACCATATAAAATCAGTTGACTTCTTAGAATAATGTAAAGGCAGAGAAGTTAGGAATGTGCAATCGCAAAAAAAATTACCACATGTGATTTCTAAACCACACAATGTGATTTTTATTTATTATTGTCTTTATCTATAATTTAATTCTGAACTGAATAATTATACAATAAGAATATAACATTATTGTGCATATGCTTAAAGAGATTAGTCAATCTGCACACCTTGCAAACAATTTATAGAAACAACTCACTGCATATTTATTTAAATTCATCCAGCAGTGTGGTCAGATTGGGCTGTTTTTTAATAAAATTCTGATGGTAAGAATATATATATATATATATATATATTATAAAATCAGATTCTTGGTTGTCAATGAGTAACTCAACACAGTTGGTTGTTAATTTTTTGCCTGTTTTAAAGATAAACATTGTTTTATTAATCAGTTAATAAAGTCGTGTAAATTGTGTTACTGTAAAATGTGTTCACTGTAAAAAAACAAATTATTATTATTATTGACTGGAATTTACATCTATTTTTGAATTGTTTTTTAATTCAAAAATTGTTTGATTTTTATTTATAGTTAAAATTTATTTATGAATTTATATGGATTTAGAAACAGATTTACATACTTTAACCTGTAAATGTTGAGTAGTATGTTTGTTGTTGAAATCAAATCCAGGCAGAGGGTTTACAGATTGTTAGTTATTTTTTTATTAACTCTTTGTAAGTTTTGTTTGTCTAAAATTAACCTCAATTAAGTGATGAAAAGTGAGCAAATAATTAAAAAGAACTGACTTCTCTTTGTGCAACATGGATAAAATAATCATAATGTGATTTTTTTTTTTTAATGCTGCATTTGCGATTTTGAAAAGTGTAACTTTCTAATTGATTCAATGCAAAAGAAATGCAGAACAAATCTGATGATCTGTAATTGCTCTTTTATAGGGGTGAGAAAGAAGGCGGGTTATATCACTCCAGTCCCAGGAGGCGTTGGACCCATGACTGTTGCAATGTTAATGAAAAATACGATTAAGGCAGCAAAGAATCTTCTTTTGAACCCTCCTGAGCAAATACATTTAGCAGTGTCCTCTTAACACTCATCTCATGTTCCCTGTGTTTCGCATTCCACCTCCCAGTCTGGGTGTTATTTTGGGTACAGCTGTTTGTGAAATACCACTGAACCAACCGGATACAGATCTGTTATACAACCGTGATAAACACACGGTTCATGAGAACATTAATCAGTCACCTGAATAAGATGTGGAAACCAGGTGAATTGTTACCTGTTTCTTCCAGGAGATACAGTAGTTTTTATTCCTTGTAACCAATATAATTTTGACTATAATCTTTGCTTATCACAGGTTTATTTGAAGCATTTTCTATATTGTTTGTTATACAAAATCTCCAGGTGAAAATGTAAAAATATTTATTTATCCTTTATCCTTCCAGACAGAATCATAGTATTATGACATTTACTTTAAGGTTGCTATTTATTCAGTAAAGGAGAGACACTCAAAAACACTTGTTCTGATAATAGAGGATAATAGTGTTTAACTTGCATAAAGATTTGATTTAAAAGTGTGGGTAACAAAGCATGTGATTCTGGAGCAGTAAAACAGAGACATGATAATTTTTTTAAGAGTGTTAATTAAGAAAAGACATGGAATATCTGAATAGAGCTTTGCTTTAGCGCTACAGGTGCCTTTGTACCTTTTAAATAAAGCTTGAATAAAGTATTGTTCTACAGACATCTTTTTACACTAAAGGACAAATGAAAGAGATCCTGTCGATTAACCCGAACAAACAACATTCAACAGTGCTGCACTTCTCAATTTCTGTTAGAGTTGTTTTTTTACTTTTTTAAGGGTTAATCGCTCTCAAAGATCCACCACTAACAGGTGTTTGTATCACATGTCATTCATTCATTCATTCATCTTCTATACCCGCTTATTCCCGAACTTTCCGGGGT
>JAOTQW010101499.1:0-10135 GCA_026260075.1 Sisor rabdophorus | reverse complement strand
TACACACACCCACTTATTCTCAAACTTTTCAGGGTTACGGGGGTCTGCTGGAGCGATATGTTATGTATTACAACATTTGGTATTATGACCCATGTATCATGGTATGGATAACATGAGAGCCTTGTCAGTCCTAGACAGAGAGAGAAATATAGAGAGACAGACACAGAAAGAGAGATAATTTCATAATTTGTTAGGAGCGACAGGTAGACCAAGAAATGAAAGAGAGAGACAGAGAAAGAGAAAGTGAGAGGGAGTGAAAGAGAATATGGAAACATCTGTAATTAGTCTCAATAAAATGAACTGAAATCAAATGCAAATGTAAAAAACGAGAAAATAATTTTAACCCTTTGTAAAAAAAGACCTAACACTTGACGCTGTTTGTGTTTCGTTTAAAAAAATGTTGCTAAAAATTTAATACTAATATTGCTAACAATATTGCTTAAATCTAATCGACTATTTATGCAAACTAAATTAGAGCATCACTGCATAATCAGTCGTGGTAAGAAAAACCAAAACAACCACAGTACAAAAAACACAGAATTAATGGAATAAAAAACGCTATTGATTTTCTGTAGGGTAGGGTTTGTGTGGGCTGTCCTGGCAGCGTATGCAGCGCGTGTATACGTTTGTGTGTGTGTGTGCATTGATTCTGATTTTTTCCTCTTTATTTTTTCTTGTATTTTTTTAAAGGTTACTTTAAAACACTATAGAGGATAAAAAGAGAGACAGAGAGTGAGACAGGGAGATACAAAGAGTGACAAAGAGAGACAAAGAGAGACAAAGAGGGACAGAGAAGAAATCAGGTTACCTGCTGTGGAAAGGCAATTCTCTTCATCACTGTTGTCCTGGCAGTTATCTTGGCCATTACAGAGGAAACTTCGATCCACACATCGTCCGTTCCTGCAGTGAAAGCGAGCGGCTGAACACACCAGAGGATTTCCAGCTGTAGAGACGAAAGAAACAGCACAGCACACTTTAATATGGATCTTTAATGACAAGAGGTCACTGTCTTAACAGCCAGTATTAGCCCTGTGGCAGAAAATGACAAATGTAGAGTATGACCTGTGGTAACTGCACTCCCACTGTGTACACACACACACACACACGTGTTCATTTTGATTGAGAAACAGCAGCATGGTTACAGCAATGTAACCTGCAAAGATGCTTAGGCAATGATGCGCTAAGTCTGTGTGTGTCTGTGTGTGTGTGCCAAAGAAGCAGGTTTGTTTACTTAATAGTAATATTAAAAATTAACAAATAAATAATAAGTAATTTGGGGTCACATGGTTCTTCTGGAGCCTATCCCAGCCCTCTGAATTTCGGAAGCCAGAGAATGTACGTCCCGGAAAAAGGTCTCCAGTCACACGGCCACACACACGCTTACTCCCATCGCAGGGCCACATACACACAACCACTCTTACTCCTATGGGCAATCTAGAGTCACCAATCAACCTAATGCACATGTTTTTGGACTGTGGGAGGAAACCGGAGTACTGGAGGAACCCACGCAAGCGATGGGAGAACATGCAAACTCTGCACAGAAAGACCCCAAGCCCGGGATTCAAACCCGGACCTTCTTGTTGTGAGGTGACCGTGCTAATCACTACGCCACTGCGCAAGAAAACTTCTGGCAAAAAAACTTCTGGCAAAAAACTTCTGGCAAGAAAACCAAAAAAAACATGAGCCTCTCTGAAGAAATTTTATTTCATATTCAAACAAATCCAGCGTTCAGTCTCAGCTCTTCGGGTCTTAGAGTCAGAGTAAATTGAAGCTGAATTATCTAGAGGCCAGATAGAGGCAATCACACGGCAGAGTGTTTTGTCTGTTTCAACCATGGTTGTGTTTAACAGCTTAAATTAGATCTGAGCATACATGATGCCCTGCAGACTCCACCCAACAGCTCCCTCCCTGCATGATGGGTTTTACTTTATTGAAATCATACAGCCCGAGCAGCCCCACTGGATCCCAGACTAAAGAAGATAGAGGAAAAAAACTAACTAATCCAAACCAATGAATTACATTTGAGAGAGAAAGAGAGGGGGGCAAAATAAGGGGAAGGAAAGTGAGAGAGAACTCAAGAGAGAAAGCGACAAAGGTAGAGAGACAAAGAGCTAGAGAGAGGGGAAAGAAGGGCAAATCAAGGGTGAGAGAAAAAGTGAGAGAGGAATATAGGACATGAGAGAAAGAGACAAAGAGCTAGAGAGAAGGGGAAAAGCGGAAAGCAAGAGTGAGAGAAAAAGTAAGAGAGGAATAGAGCAAAGAAAAAAAGAGAGAGAGAGAGAGAGAGAGAGAGAGACTGTCGCACGCTTTCCAGCTTCTTTTCCATTTAATTAGCCGTGTGTGAGTACGAGTTTTTGGAAAAAGCTGTAAATTTCACCAATTGCCAAGTGTAGACGTTTTATTGCTGCTGAAATGAGACTTTTCAAATATTCACTCCCACTAAAAGAAGCCATCTATATATTCATAGTGAAATACACTTTCTGCTTCTGGAAACATTCCTCCTTTTTTAGTTTGAAGACTTTGGGGTGTGTGGAGTCAGAGGATTAAACCCAAGCACCCCAGAATTAGCAATATGGCCACCAGCCTCTGCTGTTGGGAAAAAAAACAAACAGAAATATTTTATAGATATTCGGTGACATGATGTAGAGGTTTTGTTAGTTCAATTTCCATCTGAATTTAGTCTTTTACCCACCAGCAAATTCTTATGTGATGCCAGAATCCACCACATCGGATGTGTCTTAAATCGCATACATCCAGTGTTGCTGAATTGGGCAGTGTTGCCAGTGTTGCCAGATTGAGTGGAATCGTGCCTGTTTTTTTTTTAAATGAAATCAGCCTGGAAATAAATGCATTGGGCTTAAATTGTATATTGTGAATCTTTAATGTATATATATTTATTATATATAACGCCACAAGCCCATGTGAGACAACTCCTCGTTTTACAAAAATAATAACACACTGTAGCATTTAAAGGCTTTAAATAGCTTTGAGTATTATGATACCACCCCCCCAAAAAAAAACATTGTACACTTGTTGAACATCATTAATTTCTTTCATTTATTCATCTTTTATCCTGCTTAGTCCCTAATTTGGGAACACAGGGTCTGCTGGAAATCTTATCTCAGCTCTCTAAGGGCGAAAGGAGGAAGGGTAGATCACAGTCCATCACAGGGCCACACGCACACACACGTTTTATTGTACTGTAGGAAGAAAGCGAAGTACCCAGAATAAACCCACACAAGCCCGGTGAAAACATGCCTCCACACAGAAAGACCCCATGCTCAGAAATCGAACTGAGCCACCACACCGCCCATGCTAATATCATCAACAGTATTTCATTTATACCATTTATAGCGGTTCATACTACTGTCTTCATCGTACCTAAGCACACAAACACTGAGCATACCCTCTGGACTGTATGAGGAAATGTACTGGATTTTAGCAGAATAAAGCTAAGATTAGTAAAACTATATTAATAACTCCTTCCTCTATAGCAGTGGTTCCAAGACTGGCGTTATAATAAGAAGGGCACGGAAAGGTGAAGTCTGCAAATTTTTAATAGGGTTGCGCCAACATTTTCGAAAGAGAAAACCAGCTGAAATAAGAGCTAAAATATGATTTGTAAATATCTGCCATACCATATCTTATTCAGCTTTCCACTTTTCTTTAAATTCCTTTCTATGGATGTGCATTCCGTTGAGTTGGTTCTGGCCAACACATACACTTACGTACTGCCTATGCAAAATCTGCTTAAAGATGGCAGGAAATTTCTAAAAAACTTTCTTTGTGTTTTTAATAGTGCTGTTCAAAATTTTATAATCATTTTAATATCTGTACTTTATAACTATCCCATTCCCCAGTTTTTGTTTATGCAGTTGAATTGAATTTGTGTTTAATTGCTTTTAATAAATTCTGTGTGTGTGTGTGGCTTTAATTGTTTTTAATTAGAGGGGCGTCCAGCAGAAAACGTCTTGGCAGTACTTCACTATAGAACAGTGAAATCTGTTGTAAATGAAAGGTTTTTTTTTAGCTGCCTGTACTGGCTGTGTTAATGTCCAGACTCACTCCCACACTCAATTAGACAGACCCAGTGCTGGTTTTGGATGCCACTGAAACCTAAGCCAAAAAAACCCCACCAGACGCTGTAATGGACTCTGAATCACACTATAAGGAGCTTTTAGACTGATTAGTTACTTAAGACTTACAATTTAACTAACTGGCCAGTCGGTCCATATAGATATTTTATAAAACATGCCTTTACTACCACCTTTATTACCTTTATTATAGTAGTTTACTGAATTTGAAACAACACAATAAACTAGAACATGAAACAACTTTTTTTAATGAAAAACTAGGAACTAATTCATTTATTCATTTGTCTTCTAGCCTGGTTATTCCCTAATTTGGTACACCCTGGACAGGTCAATCATTGCAGGGCACACACACATACCTATGGTCAAATAGAATCACCAACCAACCTGCATTTTTATTGGGACAGTGGGAGGAAACCGGAGTAATGGGACTAAACCTATGAAAGCACAGGGAGAACATGCAAACTACAAACAGAGAGACCCCTTGCGCTGGGATCAAACACGTGACCTTCTTGCTGTGAGGTGACAATGCTTATTACTGTCAGTGCTATTACCACAAAACTAGAATTATTTATGATTATTTGTTAACTTCTATCTTTCGAGGAACAATGGAGCAGTTTTTATTACAAAACTATTACAAAAAATACTATTACAAAACTATTACAAAACTACAATTACATTAAGAATCTGGACAGTGTTTTTTGTTATTTGGAATGGGAGCTTTTACAGATACTGTAGCTGAAGGCACTGCACTGAAGCCTTGAACAGATGTGTGTTTGTGGTGCTCTCTGTACTAGCTCTGCCCTGACAGTTGATCAGGAACAGGATTTTTTTAGCTCAGTCTGTGCGTCTCTGTAAATAAAATTTCAAGATATATGTCAGCTACTCACTGCAGTTGTCCTCGTCGCTGCCATCGGGGCAGTCACGGAAGCCGTTGCAGCGGAAGCGGCCGATGATGCAGTGGACACCATTGGCACAGCCAAAGAAGGTAGGAGCACACTTGGACTTCACCTTCGCTGTGAGAAGGAGAGAGTAAGAAAAAGGGGAAATGTTAACAGAGGCATAGAGTATCAACAATCAGTCTTTGGGTCTACACATGCAATATTGACAAAATAATCATATTAAGTTTTTGATTTAGTGCACAAGAAGTGTGTAAAAAAACATTTTGCAATAAAATGGCAGCATTGACAGGCTAATAACAGACAAGAAGTTAATGGGGGTCTCCCGCATGCAAATTAGATACAATAACCTGGATATTGTGGTGACAAAAGACAACAGTAAATAGGTCTTATATGTGTGATAAGAAGACCAGTCAATTGTCACATTTACTCCATACATTGTCACATTTACTCTATAGTGTAATAAAAAATATATTTATTGCACATGGTAAATGACTGGAAACAGACTGGAGCCTATTCCAGCGCAAATAGGGCAGACAGATCGCCAGTCCATTGCAGGGCCACATACACAACCTTATGCACTTACACTTACTCCTATGGGCAATTTAAAATCACCAATCAACCTAATGCACATGTTTTTGGACTGTGGGAGGAAACCGATGTACACGGGAAAAAACCCATGCAAGCGCGAGGAGAACATGCAAACTCAGAAAGGCTCAGCGCTGACCAACAGTATAGATTTTTATATATAATAAATGTAATAACTAATAAAAACCAATAATAATAATCAAACATGTCATATAAACTGGGAGGATTTAAGAAGAAGAAATTAGTTTTTGCACGTTGATATATCTGTGAGAAACAAAACTGTAATGAACTTCAATGATAAGAATAAAACTTTAATAAATATAAATAAATAGATTAATAAATAAAAACTCACACCCAGGCTTACCACTACCTGGTGGCTTTAGGAAAACAGCAACAAGAATTTGACACGGTAAAGAAATTTTAGCGATTTAAAATGTTTTAAACTTTCTGTTGCCATCTGGTGGCACTATGACTACAACAATATTGACACATATTCTATATTCTGGCTAGGAGTTTTATCCAATGTAAAGTTTGGTACAGCGCAACCCAAGTAAATTTCTGCTGCCAGCAGGTGCCACTATGCTTATAATGGAATATATAAACATCTTGAACATTTGAACAGCTGGCGTTTCCAAAATTTTATGGCTGAGATACGACAACCTCTATTCCCATGGCAAAACACAATAATTTTTTATGCTGCCATAGACCATCGCACAGGTCTTTTGATTAAATACCTGATCCTTTCCCTGTTCTCCCCCGTTTCATCTTTGATTTGTCCTATCAATAAAGGTTAGGTTGAATGTTTTTTTCTTTTTCCTGATTTGTCCAGCTGCCATTTCTAAAGTAACACGGCGCTTACCCATGGTCAATAAGGACAATAAAAGGAAACATGGCATTGGTAATTAATAAAAGAGATATAACTGACTTAAGGGTAATTACATGACAAACAAAGGTGTTCATTGTTAAGTCAGGCTTATTAATGGAAGGATTACCTTCGTGGGTTTATTCTGGGTAGTCTGGTTTCGGGGGTTGTGTATGTGGTTGTTTGTCTATGTGCGGCCCTGCGATAGACTGGCTATGACTATGTGTGCTGGGATAGGCTCCAGCCGTGACCCCAAGTTAGGGAATAAGCGGGTATAGAAAATGAAGGAATGCGTAAATCTTTTAGACAGGCTTTTAGACAGACCACAACCAACCTACACAATATGGTCACCACAATGGTTAAGCCCAATATGTGATAACTATGGATGCTTAGATTTTGTTAAACTATACAGAACCTCCAGTGCTTTCTGCTGCTATGCTCTAGTGAAATAAAAAAATTAAGTGGCCTTAGACGGAGAATAAAAGTGGCTGGATTTATTGCTTTGTTCCTGATTATGCAAGAAAAGTGCACAGTCTCAGCAATTGAATGTGAGACCGGGTGCTAAGTAAGAGGGATTTTTGCATGCTTTAACATACGACATATAAAAAAAGTGTGATGTTATTGTTATGGTTATGTTATTATTGATAGGGATATCGTAAAACCCACATCAATTAAACGTCGACATACGATGACGTTCTTAAGCCCAAAATTGATGAGATGCCTTTAGTTTATGAGCTGTCTCTCTCATTATGTAAATACAAGGCAAGATCCAAATATGGCATCTGTAGAATTAGCAATAAAAGACAAAAGCAATAAAATAGCTTTACAGGAGATTTAAAAGGACCAAGCATGTTTCTTTAGAAGTGCACTACATCCTCTAGTTCCTTAACATGACTGAGCTCCATAAAAGAGCTGTACAAGACAGAGTACATGTTAAATTCCCTGTCCCAGTGTCCCAGTCTCTGTAGCCGATGGCATAAACAAAGACACCCACTCTGAAAGACGTTTGCTAGAATACAGCGAGAATGACAAATGGCTAAGGCAGCAGAAAGTTCAGATCGTGAGTTACACACGATCCGTGAGCCACGACACAAGACGGAGAGTCTGTCTCTGGAGAAAACTGCTTCCTTATTCTTCCAAATATCTCGAAAGAAAACTATGTGAAAGCTAGAAAGCGAGCAAAGGAGAGGGGGGGGGTGATGTCCACTATAGAAGAGTCTCCCTACAAAGGGTGTGAATATTTAATAAAGCTTTATATAAAACAGAAAGCACAATGAGTTTTCCATCTTGCATCTGTGAACAGGATGTAGTTTTCCATCTTGCATCTGTGAACAGGATGTAGCGAATAGATTGGGGTTCTATTCTCAGCACCACTATGCTGCCACTGCTGGGCTCCTGCGCAAGACCCTTAACCGTCAATTGCTAAATTAAATAAATGTATGTCTCTCTGGGTATGTGTAATGTCATTGTAATATAAATGTGATTAGGTGAAGTGGTAGTACAGTGGTTAAGGTGTTGGAAGAACAGGGTTTGATTCCCAACACCACCAGGTTACCACTGTTGGGACCTTGAGCAAGACCCTTAACCCGCAATAGCTTTATTGTATAGAAGAGGATGTATGTTGCCGTAAATGTACAATTCAATTTTCTGAAATGCTGCAATTTTAATTTTAATTAAAACAATTGGCTTGCCATGAATAACTAAACAGAAATCTGATTTACATACGACTTTAAATTAAAAAAGCTCATTACCCACAAAATGGATGCAGGCATTTTTGCTTTGTGCCCTACTGCAGAAATAACACTAGTGGTAATGACACACTGACACTCTGCTGCGGCAAAATCCCTTATACTTTTTCTTTTTGTCCTGCTACGGAGCTGAAATTGAATTAAAGCGAAGCAATAATGGTTTGGAGGATGGGTCAGACCTGAATCAGTGCACACCAATAATGTTACTGTTCTTTCATTTGTCTTTTTTTCCCCCTGTATGCTGCATTCACAGCCAGTGCAGGCACATGAGCCGTGTCTGTTCTCACACTGAACTCGGAACCCATGCTTATTCCATCTCAGAGATCCTGTCCTGTTCATTAACCATTACCAACTGAGCTGTGCATTACACACAAGTATTCCACTCGGGCTGGTGCCATTTGCACAGAAAAAAGAGAAAAACACTAGTGGAGTAATATTCAAGGTCTTTTATGTTTAAGGTTTCTTCTTGCCATTAAAGGGGTTTCCTTTTCTAAGAAATTTTATCCACACGCCTGCTCCTCCACCACACGCCTATCCATCTACCACACTGGTACAGGGGGTTGTTAACAAAAAAGCCCTGCATCCAGATTTAGTTACAGCTGATCTTTTTTGCTAATGGAAACAGGGTCACAGTGCAGGTACACCAAATCCTTACGGTGTTCCTATTCCAAGACAACCGCTAATTCCATTCTACACGCTCTTATCATCATTTACAGCTGGTATCCATACAGCAAAACCCAACGCCACAAAGAGAGAGAGAATAAGGGAGATAAGAAATCGCAGGTGAGAAAGAGAGACAGAGAGAGAGAGCAAGTGAGAAAAAAGATGGAAACAAAAAGAGAAAGAGAGAGAGAGAGAGGGAGAGAATCAGTGCGGATCATAAAATTTTTATTAAAATCTTCCACACTTCACGCGACCTATATTTATCTCACGATAACCAAATGAGGCAGTTGACCCTTGCCAAGGGGCCAATCAGTGCCCATGTGGTGGTTCTGGGTACTCCAACACCTTAAGCAGTGAGCTACCACTTAGAGGTAGTATGTTTTATGCCAAGTATTTAATGTATTACTTAAGAAATGCAGAGAAGCAGCTCTTCCTCACTGCTGCCGATTTTGTTCTTAAGGGACTGAAATCGGTTGCCATATTTCTGTCGAGCTGCTTTGTCTATTCTTAAAAGCACAATGTGATTAAAAGTAAATAGCCCTGCACACTCCTGTGCTTTCTGCCCATTCAGCAAGAGTGAGAGATGGTGGGGGGATGGTAGAGGAGAAGGAATAATGGTAGGTCTGTGCATAGTGGAGGAGATGAAAGGGTTATTGACAGGTTTTCCTATAGGGAGAGAAATCGATTATGGAGTCGGGATAAAAGCCAAGAACATAGACATCAGGAACACACAGACAGACGGCTGGAGCGAGAGCGTAAAACACTTCCTGCTCTTTTGACCTGGATTAGGATAACAATACCATTCCAGCAAAAAGTCATGCTGCAACCTGCCCCAGCTCACTGTCATCACCTGCTCGGATTCTTTCAAGGCAATTCTTAACCTCCAGCAACAGATGTTGCTTTGTTATATGAAGTCGGTGCAAACGGCATCATTTATGCAGCCCTGTGCAGACTGAGTGTGCTTCACTAGCGGGTTCTAGGAGCGTGAATATCATCAGTAGAATTAATCTGCGCGAGGTGTAGAAGAGAAAGAGAACTATTCAAAGGCACTGTCTGCTAACGGGTTCATTTCATGTACAGACGGCTTTTATTTATTTCAAACAATGAAGCTATACATTGCTGTGCCATTTTTTGGCTTTCTCTTTCTCTCTTTTTTTCAAACACACATACACACAAACAATATATAAGTATTTTCATTCATTCATTCATTCATCTTCTTTACCCACTTATTCCTAAATCCGGGGTCACGGGGGTCTGCTGGAGCCTATCCCAGCGCACATAGGG
>JAOTQW010101491.1:0-10137 GCA_026260075.1 Sisor rabdophorus | reverse complement strand
AATGCACATGTTTTTGGACTGTGGGAGGAAAGCGGAGTACCTGGAGGAAACCCACGCAAGCGCGGGGATATATTGTTGTTTAATATATTTGTTTAAATAACTCTATTACTAGTTGGTTTTTACAGGTGGTATGTACCTTTGAGTAGCAGAGGCATGAAGGGAATGAATGGTGGGTTGAGTTTGGCTACAGCTAATCGGTAAGCTCTGTGATTGTGTGATGGATCCTGCAAAGAAGAACAGAGCAAAAAAAAACTGCACACTGCTTTACTGTTTCGTTTAAGTCAGGTTTTCAATTCACACAGAAATTTTGTGCTACACTTACCAATAATCTTTCATAAGCATAATACATCCTTTTGGTTTTGCTTGGCAATTTCTATAAAAAAATGGAATGATACTATATTTGAATAACCGATAATATTTAAAATCCAAATAAAAAATACATGATTTTTCCTGTTACTATACATAAAGTAATGATTACTAGTGATTTTAATACACTTTATTCAATACATTAATAAAAATACATTTAATACACTTTATTCAATACATTAATAAAAAGCACTTTTGTAGTTTTATTTAATGTTAATAAAAGATTATGATACAAGAAGTTATAACCTGGCAGCATGGTGGCGTAGTGGTTAGCACAGTCGCCTCACAACAAAAAGGGTTCTATTCCTGGGCACAGGTCTTTCTGTGCAGAGTTTGCATGTTCTCTCTGCGCTTGCGTGGTTTCCTCTGGGTACTCTGGTTTTCTCCCACAGTACAAAAACTTAAACATGTAAACTCCATCCTGCCATGGAATTTAACCCAGGCCATCTTGCTCTAAAACAACAGTGCTACTCACTAAGCCACTAATGTGCTGCCCCTTTGTATATGTTGATGCTTTAAAAAATTTTAATTGGAAGTACATTTATTATAGAGTTGGTCAGATGGGTAGGGTGCCAATACTCATGAATTTAATCATGTAGAAAGACATTGATATGTTGATATCATTGATATCATTGATAACATTTATATGTTGATTGATAGGTAGGTAGGTAGATTAAGAGGTCTGGAAGTCTGTCAAAACATCTGTTACTAAAAATGACTAAAAATAGACCAAAACATTAAATATTTTAACAGCACTGGTAAAATTATTGCAAAGAATATGCATGCATCGTTGTTGTACAAATTTGTTTTAAATTGAGACTTGAATGAAGAAAAAAAATTACAAGCAAGGTAGCAATCAATTATACATAATTACCTCCCATGTTTTATAGAGTCTCCGCACTGCACTGCTATCCAGGCCAAGCATTACAGCAAAGAATAAATTCAAGTTTTTTTGGTCCTTCAGCCTAGATAAAATAATCATATGGCTTTACACATGCACAGATAATATGCTTCCAGTCATAGCACACTATTGTTTAAATATTTCATTTACAATCATTACTATTATAATTATTAATTTTCACTGCTCTAGGGTTTAGTTTTGTGGCTAAAAACACACAGGTAAATAATTCATGATGTAATGCATCTACCAATAATTAAAAACCTGTGCTTTATATCAGATGGTTATAATACTTTTTATTACAATATTATTACCAACACAGATTTTTACAAATTGTGCTTTAATTTGCTAAGTTTAGTTATTGTAACACTCACGCGGTTGCTATTTTTATGAACTTCTTAAGCAGCACAGATCTTTTTATTAGGTCCTGACACAAGCAGATTTCAGTAGTGACCCAGTATTGCACTTTATTGAAATGATGCACAAATCGCTCCAGGTTAGCTGTGGTGGATCCTGGAAACTTGTGCAGTCCAAAAACATAGTAGAGAAGCTCTGCCTATTGCACAACAGTGACAATAAAATTATTTATTAGAATAAACACTAAACACAAGAGCATTTCTGAAACATACATTAAAGATCTCATTGTGCATTTTGTATTGCAAGTATTGCTTTCTATTCCGCATTAAGGTTATAATGCAAAGGTTAGCCCATCTAGCATTGCAGTGCTACAAAATATTTTGGGCTCGCTGGAACACGGCAAGTACTATTGGCTGGTGTAGGAGATGCAGGCTGTTATTTAAGGTTTACTCCCCATGCTTGCGTGGGTTTTACTCTGCGTACTCCAGTTTCCTCCCCAGTCTAAAAACATGTTTAATAGATTGATTGGTGATTCTAAATTGCCTATTGGAGTGAGTATAAATATGTGTAAATATACTGGTGACCTATTCAGGGTGTACC
This sequence comes from Sisor rabdophorus, assembly GCA_026260075.1. Classification (NCBI taxonomy): domain Eukaryota; kingdom Metazoa; phylum Chordata; class Actinopteri; order Siluriformes; family Sisoridae; genus Sisor; species Sisor rabdophorus. Next base: position 7,916 of record JAOTQW010101491.1, on the reverse strand, counting down.
CCTCCTGCCTTTTGTTCTTTAGTGAGCTGGGATGATATGGTTTAGATCCAAATGAAAGACTCATTCAAAACATATTTTAATAAAAAGAAGAATATTTCGCTGATTTCTTCACCTACATTGATGCATGTTTCTCATGATCTTAAAGCTTTTAAGTTCTATATTGTATTGTGGTTTTTATAGTTAGACAGAATATATGTGTATGGATGAAAGGGAGGAAGGATGGAACAGTGAGATTACAGGTTGATGAGGCAAATAAGGAAAGAAGCGCCTGCGTAGTATGGTTTAGAGACTGTGACACTAAGGAAGAGACAAGAGAAGGAGTTGGAGGTAGCAAAGCTGAAGATATTGAGATTCTCTTTGGAACATAGAAGCTTGGACAGGATTAGAAATTGAGCACAACAGAGAGAGAGATGGTGGTTGTTTGCTGGACAAGGCGGCCAGATTGATTTGAGCACGTGCAGAAAAAGACAATAGTAAAAGTTATGGTAGAAAGATGTTGGAAATAGAGGTTTAAAGCAGGAGACAAAAGGAAGGCCAAAGAAGACGGATGTGATAAATAAGGACATAAATTTAGTGAATGCCGATGATAAGACTAGGTGAGGTCAGATGATTCTGAAAGGACAAGAAGAAGATTGTAATATTAGGAATTAATGTGATTATTTTTCAAATTTAAATGTCTAAATTCCCAAAACATTTAAAACAGTTAAATTACATAATGAAATTATATTCTATATTGACTATATTATTGACTTACTGTATGTTTGAAACGCATTCTGATTCACAGCACAACATGTATACATTCTGTTTACAATAAATTTTTATATATTTAGCTTCTTAATTGCACATTATTTTATTCTAAACCTATAAAGTGTGTTTTGTTTTGTATTGACTGTCTTTCACTGTTTAGATCTAAATTAATATCTGTACAGTCTATTTGTCTCTACTGTCTCTTTTTGAACTGTCTGTCTCTTTGTTGTCTTGTTTAATTTTATATTGTATGTGTAGTGATTCTTGTAGAAACGTTACTGCATCTGTACTGCATCTGCTATATATGGCTGAAATGACAATACTACTTCTGGCCCTCTGCTCAAGGCCCTTAGTTTTCACAATCGAATAAATAAATTAAATATAACTTGCTCTGAATAATAGCATCTTCCAAATGTTATAAATGTAAATTTAATAAACGAAATCAGATTAGCTATAGGGCAGCGCGGTGGTGTACTGGTTCGCACTGATGCCTAGAACAAGAAGGTCCTGGGTTCACTTGCGTGGGTTCCTCCGGGTACTCCGGTTTCCTCCCACAGTCCAATAACATGTGCATTAGGTTGATTGGTGACTCAATTGCCCATGCCTATAGGAGTGAATGTGTGAGTGTGTGGTTGTGTGTCTGTGGCCTTGCAATGGATTAGAGACCTGTCTCTCGCCCTATGTGCGCTGGGATAGGGTCCAGCAGACCCCCGTTACTCAAAGTTCAGGAAAAAGCAGGTAAAGAAGATGAATGAATGAATAATTAGCTATAGAGTAAGACAAAAAAATATAAATTGTATTATTTTTTTAACTTTAAAAAATTATTCATTATTAAAAATTGGTGCCACAAAAAGCTCAGTTATTAAACAATGCACATGAAATGTGATTTATATACTTTACCTCATGCATACATAGGAAAAGTTTCCAGGTGTAATTGGTGAGGTGAATGGCAATGTCCTTAGAGCATATCTGCTCCAGATAGTCAATGGTGCTCTGATCTGGACCTAGTTGCTCTTTTAGAGGAGTCTGTTAAAAACAAAAGATGAACTATCAAACCATATTGTTTACCATATTGTTTTAATACAAAGGCTGTTAGAATTATCTTGCACAATTTTTGTTGACTTGTTGATACTGGCTATAATGGTTTTAATTAATCAATTTTACTTTTTTTTTTATTAATTTGTGTATTTATTAAGTGGCTTTTGGGAAAAAAAACATTACTGTACTGCCAAAGTTTCCGCCATGGTGACCACAAACCGATATAAAGTGGCAATATAATGTGTTAATTACTGACGCTGCAAAAATACTGAATTATATGGTATTTACCTTTTGATTGTAATACTCGCATTTTGTTAGTTATGCAGACCTAATTTTTGTAGGTAAATGGCTCTTACCAGTTGCTCCATCTGAGATTCACTGCACAAGAAGAGCTTCTCATTCACCCCCAGAGATGTGAAAACACTTGTAGCATCTAGCTTGAGCTTAACTCTTTCTAAGAAACATAAAGCCAAGTAAGGTTATAGATCTTATTCTCGAAATCCCATTCAACTACACTTTCAATTTATGGATCTGTTCTGTAAAATATTACTATATGGTAACTGTACATCATTGTACCTCCTGAAGAGTTAATTCTCACTAGCACATGGTCTTCATTCAGGTCTACTAAAGTATCTATAATGTCGTGCACAGAGCAGTTTACAGGCAGCATCTTCGTCAGTGCACTGTGGTCAGGTTTGAAAATCTCATGCAAGACTGCAAATGTGTTAAATAGATCAATTACTAAGTTGCCTCAATGAAAATAAACATTTATAATATTTAGTATTGTAATATTACCATTTTTTACATATACAAAAACCGACCCTAAATAAATAAAAAAGTCACAACAAATTCTGCAATTATGAAAAAAAATATGCATAAATTATTGACCTTTGTCTTGAGCTCGGATTGAAGGGCATTTTCCATAAGGCTCTTTATGAATGGTAAAACAATCAAATTTACGATTTAGCTGAAAATGGAAAAAAGGAGAACAAGTTAGCAAAATTACATTTTATAGTCCTAAACATATTTTTAGCACCCAGAGTTAGGGCATAAGCAGGTATAGAAGGTGAATGAATAAATGTATTTAGTGACACATTACATATTGTTTGGTTAAAGATGTAATGTAAAGCACCTTTATAAGTGTTTGGAAATTATTCTCTGGTCTGAAAAAGGAATGGACATGATTGTAAGACTGTAAATAAAGAACGTTAATATATTATTAAGAGGTAACTTGGGTGACAACACAACGTCAGTTTTCATTTAAAAAAGACACAAAATACCAAAACAAAATACGATCAATGAAATTGTACCACTGATATCTAATTCAAACATTTATACAAAGTCCTCATTTTATCTTATTGTGAATCTTTCTTACGTACACTCGGGTTGTTCTCCTATCCCTTAGCTGTTCATTGAGCATGCTTGAGAGTCTTGTGTCATCCATCACTGCTTCTCTCAGTTTCTGTCACCAACAAAAATAAACAGTCATATTTTTTTCAAATACCAAAGCCCTTAACACACTAATACTAAGGTGAAAAACTGCATAGATTTGATTATACACACAAATCAGGCACTCTGATCCTTTTTTTTATTCTGAAGATTAAAAATCTTTAAATTAGAGGCAGCATTGGAAGAAACATTAAACCTAAATAAATTACATTCTGTTCTTACTGTCTGAGTTCGAGATTTATTTAGATAAAACACAATGAATACACATTTGCTTTTTAGTTTTTAAACTAAGATGCAGTAATTAATAAAAACAAACCTCTAAAAAGTGCGAGGCCAAATGGTCTTCCTTCAGCTGTGTGCCATAGAGTGCCACCCACTGACCTGCAAATTTTACAATCTTTTGCTTTGTGTTGAGAGCATACGCCACTTTTTCCAGCTCAGAGCCCTCCGATGGCTCAGAAAGGTAAGTGATTGAAGATTAATGAAAATTAAGCTTATTTATTCATACAAAAAATGATAATTTGAGGTATGTATGATATAAAAATATCTACAATTAAAAACTATTATTTAAATGACATCCAGTTACTTTTTCCTCAACATTAGATGGAAAGCTTAACCACACAAATAAAAGCATTACAGGAATAAAAGAAAGGATATTGATGCTGAAGGGCAGAGCAAAGCTGTGCAGATGGCATGAATACTTGATGTGTAAGAAGGAAATCAGTAACACATGGATCTGAACAACAAAGAACAAAAAAATATTTTTCATTTTTTTTATGCTTTTCGTATCCTTAAGTTTTTCACATCCATTTTCTAACCCGCTTACTCCCTAACTCTGAGTCACAGGGGTCTGCTGGAGTCTATCCCAGTGCACATAGGGCGAGAGGCAGGGACAATCTGGAAAGTCCAACGCAGGGCCACAATTACACACACTGAAACTCACTGATTTAAAATCACCAATTAACCGAATGTAAATGATTTTGGACAAGAAAGGGTACAACCCACGCATGCACAGGAAGAACATGCAAACTCTTTCTTACTGTGAGCGACTGTGCTAACCACAACGAAACGGCATCACTTAGTTCTATTACAAGTTTAACTTTATTGATAAAAAACATTTTTAATTACAATGTTTTCAATAGATCTTATTTCAAGTGACAAAACTTTACGATAGGGCAACTTATAGCAAGAAGGTTTTATAGCTGACACTGATGTCAGCTATTATGCTGATTTAACAAGAATTTAACAATGCTATGTTGGATGTTATGCAAATAATAAAACAATATTATTTTAGTAATATTGACTAAACTTAAATACCTTAAACATAAACTTAAACGGAAATACCTATGGGATCACAGCTGTTGTTATCCAATTTAATGGTCTCTAGGACATGGTCAAGAATTTTCTCTGGTGTTCCTGACATTACTGTAAACCTGAGAGGAAAGTCAGTGTAAACATGAGAAAGGTTTAGAAGTCACATACAGTATGTTACTTTTCAAAAGTGTGAAATTGCAAGAAACAATTCAGAAACAAGGTCTAAATGGGGTGTGAAAACAATGTGGTTTATCAGCTCATTTGTCTAGACACCCTATATTCTCTCACCAGCAAAAACTGTTTCAGGGCAAAGTCATTAACTAGCATTAGCTTCACTCAAAATAAAGGACATCTGCAGCCAGTGTCACTAGGCTCCTCCTGCTGAGAATCTGCTATTAGAGTGTTTACAGCAATTCTAAACCTCAGACTGGAATGAATTCCTAGGATGACCCGCCAACCGGTAATTTTTTAAGCCTTCTTTCTCTAGAAGCACAAGAAGGGCTTTATCTATTATGTGCATTCTTGGGATCTATGTGTACTCCTCAGACCAGTAATCCTCCCAACTTATTTTTGGAATCTTCAACAGGTATAATACTTTTACCAAGGAGAGGCAACTTAAAATCTCTTTGTAGAAGACAGAGCCCACATCAATAATAGTGTAGCTCCAGCACATTGTGTGTCCTTGATGTGTGTTCTCTGACAAAATGATCCTCTTCACACACTTTCTCCAGTTTTTACAGTTGGGACATGACGTTTAATGAACCATTATTATTGATTTTTCTATTGCTTCAGGAAAAAAAGACACTGCGTAAGTTACTCCAACCAGCCCATCTGATACAAACTAGTGATGGGAAGTTTGGCAAATTTTTCTGACTTAGACCTTTGTGTTAGTAAAATTACCTTTAAGGTCTGGTTCAGTTACGCATTACTTAACATATCTTAGACTTAGCAAAGCCTCATCCTCACTGCAAACTATCCAAAATTATAATGCTATAATGCCAAAAAATTGTTTTTTTAGTTCATTAGTTATCTGGGTCGTCAGACTATGTTTAGCTCAACATAACAGCCTCATAAACAATGCTGTAGGGTGATTATTGATTAGTTTATCTCTCAAGTCTTTGGGTTTAAGTTGTTTGACAACCCAATATGGTTAACCAATGCCGTCTGACCCAGAAAGAAAATATGTGACTGAATGAATCTCTGGGATGACTTGTACTCTTGGGGTCACATTGATTTACCCATCACTAATACCAACATGTGTGCGACAATGTAACTGTAACGATTCCGACCTTCCATCACCAGCGGGTGCCCTCGCCTGAGTACTAGCCACTTCCGCTAGTAACTCCTGTTGATAGCTTAAATAAGCTAGGGGGGACTGTGACCACATTGCAAATTATTGTTTGCTAGTCAACATACCAAGTGCTCTTGCCTATGTGTCTACAGTATTAAATTTGTTTGACTGGTTTTTATCTGATCTTGTGTAGAAAACTTTAAACACGGTTTTTGACCAAGTCAGTAGATTACTAAGAAGTCTAATAAAGTCTAATAAAGTGTTTCTCTACAAACTGGTTTCTTTTCAGACATCTGCATCACAGTCACAATGACTTATTTTAATGTTTGATGCTTGACTTGCATTGTGCTACTGTCACAGTATTAATGGATTAAATCACTTATTAACCCAATATAAATGTTTTGGACTGTGGAAGGAAAGTACCCAACGGAAACCTACACAAGCACAGGGAATACAACCGGGGTCTTCTTGCTTTAAGGTAACAATGCTGCATTATTGTGCTTTGAAAAACTGATACCCATGTCATCGCACCCTTATCGTTCAGCCTTTTTTCATATTCGCTAATGCAAAATTGCATTTCTGTTCAAGCACACCAATGATGACTATTTTCTGTTTTTCTTACTTGCTGCTTTCCCCCTGATGTGTCCCTTGGTTCAAACTTTTTTCAAGAACAAGAACGACTTTCCCATGCTCCTCCAAACGCACTGTATTTGCCTCCACATCCTACAGTGACATTAGCAAGTTTATTTAAGAAACATTGAAAAACAAACTTTAAAAACATGCATTGCAGCACTTTGTGGTTTACCTTGAGAATTCGAATAAAATCCTGCTTGTCTACTCTGAGAAATTGACAGTTGTCTTCCCTGAGTATGATGGTGGCAGCACGAGGAGCATCATTTACCAAAGCAAGCTGGCCAAAATCATCTCCTTCATGCAGGGTGTTTACCAAGCCCTGCATGTCACACACACACACACACACACACACACATATACATATACAAAATTTTATAGTGTTTCGAAACAACATGTTGATATTTTTTTAAAGCCTGCTTCATTTTGAAATACACTATTTAAAAAAATAAAACGAACACTTAAACATCAATGTAACTCTAAGTCAATCACACTTCTGTAAAATTAAAATGCCCACTTAAGAAGCAATGTTGATTGACAATCAATCCCAATAAAGGAGTGGTTACGCAGGTGGTGACCAAAGACCACTTCTCATTTCCTATGCTTTTTAGATGATTATTTGATCACTTTTGAATGCTGGCGGTGCTTTCATTCTAGTGGTATCATGAGATGGAGTCTATAACCCACAAAAGTGGCTCAGGTATATATCATATGTCTGCTCAAACAGTCAGACTCCATGAGGGTGGTATAGGGTCATAGACTGTCATTGGGTACCAAGATGAGATCCTCAGACAACTTGTGAGACCATATGCCAGCACGTTTGCCACTGGGTTCCTGCTAATGCGAGACAATGCTAGACCCCATGTGGCTGGAGTGTATCAGCAGTTTTTTGCAAGAGAAAGTAATTGATGCCAGGGACTGGCACATCTTTCCCCAGACCTAAATCCAATTAAGTACATCTGGGAAATTCTGATTCACTCCATCCACCAATGGAGTTGGCGGATCCTTCAGTCCATGTCTGGAGGATCCCTCAGGAGACCATCTGCCACTTCATCAGGAACATGCCCAGGCATTGTGTGGAGGACATAGAGGCACACACACACACTACTGAGCCTCATTTTGACTTCAAAGTTGGATCCGCATGTAGTCTGTTTTTCCAATTCAATTTTGAGTGTGACTTTGAATCCAGACCTCTATGGGTTAATAAGTTTAATTTTCATTGATAATTTTTGTGTGATTTTGTTGTCAGCTCATTTAACTATGTAAAAAACAAAGTATTTAATAAGAATATTTCATTCATTCAGATCTAAGATGTGTTCCCTTCATTTTCATAAGCGGTAAATTTGGGAAAATTATTAATTTAAAGGTCTAATTTAAAGCTAGGATCAAGGAAAAGGTGTACAAGACCGTGGTGAGACCAGCTATGATTTATGGTTTAGAGACAGTG
>JAOTQW010101378.1:0-10145 GCA_026260075.1 Sisor rabdophorus | reverse complement strand
CACTCCTATGGGCAATTTAGGGTCACCAATCAACCTAATGCACATGTTTTTGGACATGAAGAAGAAACTCATCTTTAGAAAGTTTCAGTGAGGTTTGTATTCATCTTTAAAATAGATTTCATACACGTTTACTTTTTTCTTGATTCGGTTTATTTTGGCATATCTTGCTGTCTCAACGGGTTCACTAATACTGGATTGTTTCTTACTGAGGCACCTTGAATCAGATGCCTTCCGCTCAGTTTCCTAGGTCACCTGATCTTTTTATAAGACCAACCTTAAATCTTTTAATATGAATGAATATGAAACCTTTTAATTGGGAGCAGGTTAGGAATTTCTATAGGAGTTTCCAGAGTTGGCAAATGCTCCGTATTTGGGTCCATATGGGAATATCAAGTCCTTCTCAAGCCAATATTACACATGGGAAAACTTGGTCTTTGTTTCGCTTCTCTAGGATCTCTCCTCTCCATTGTTTTCTTCAATTCAATATGTTTCCATTGCACTCACAGATAAGCCTATCTAAGTTATGCAGGAACATTCTGGAATTAAATAGGACCTGAGCATGGGAAAAAGCTGACTAATAGTTGTAGAAAAGGTAGGAGATTTTGATAGAGTAGGGTGTGAAAAGTAGTGCTCGTTTTTTTTGTTGTTGTGGCAGCCAAATACTTTTGATATCCAAAATACTTGAAATGTTTGATTTGTCTGGCGCTATGCTTTACAGTATTTACTACTACATCTGCAACTTTTGGAGTGAACAGTGTGAATTTACCCCAGCAGGGACTCCAGTCCTTGTTTTGCCTTTAGCGCATTTTTATCACTTTCCACATTGGTAACTAAAGTGTTTAGAACACACTGTGTTAAGAAATATTTTTTGAATACCTACTAAGCCACTGATTGAAAAATTTTTAAAGGTACAGTAGACATAATTCTTATAGTAGGCATTGTGCTGCAACAGATGCATTGGCCTTCTAGGCTCGCTGGTGAGGCAATTTAAAGTTAGTTTGGCAGAGCGTTGGTAAGCACGGTTGTTTCTTTATGTATGGCCCCGTGATGGCCTGGCGACCTGCCTTTTACCTTATGTGCGCTAGGATAGGCTTGGTCACTTGGAGCCTATCCCAGCGTACATAGGGCGAGAGGTGGGGGGTGAACCCTGGATAGGTCACCAGTCCATATCAGGGCCACATACAGACAACCAGACACTCACATTGACTCCTATGGGCAATCGATGGGGAATCGAACCCAGGACCTTTTTGTTATGATGAGACCGTGCTAACCACTACACCAGGAATAAGCGGGTAAAGAAGAAAAATAAATAAATAAATAATTGGGGGCCATAATATTGAGCAGAATTATTAATACAATTATTAATATTTTAAACCAGGCTTTATTTATGTTAGATGAGAGGGAAAAAATATGAAAATTTATTTTCTATAAATGGGATCAATCAGCATGTTCAACATGAGTAGAGAGTTAAACTATTGAAAAAGAAATTAGGTTAAAATATTCTGGTTTAAATGGTTTCTGTGAAACACTTAAGCATGTGTACTGTTGGGTGTACATAGCAACCACTTTTACAAAGAACTCAAGTGACAATTATCTTATATTCTGTGTCCGTCGCTATGGTAACTGGATACATTTTGAAGAGAGTGAACACAGTTCTGAGCAGTTTTTTCCTACACAAGTCCCAGGCTGACCCATCCCTTACGATCTGCAGCCTGATCACTGAACAATGGCTTTACACAGAACCATAACACCACACACACAGACACACACACACACACAAACACATATACACATGCTGCAGCATTACTTCCTGTCAGTCTTGAGAATATGAAGATTAAGACAAATCGGAGAACAGTAACCACACAGTTACGGTAAACAAACAATAATATACACACTGCTGACTAAAATAGTTTAATTATTTTTGTATTATATTTGTGCTTTTTAATTAAATGTCAGTGTATATAATATATAATATTAAATGTCAATATTATACCTCTGTACAACTAGGCTACGAATCCGAGTACTAAGAATCACAAAACACTATAATTGAGATTATTATAGTTGAAACAGAGCAATTTAAACTTTTCACACTCTCAGAGACAGGAAAAGCTCTGAATACACAGTGCACACACACACACACACACCTTAGACTGTGCACTTTTTTAAATATATGTTCTAATAAATCAACCTTTTTGATTTAATCATGTAATTTCCCTACTATATGATATGTACCATTAGGTATGTAATAATATCAAAATGATCAAATCACAAGTCTCTGTGATTAGGTTGGTGTTATGCCGGGTAACACTGGGTGATGTAAACCTAAAACAGATCTTAAAAAAACATTGATCCCGGCACAACAAGCTCTTACATGCGCCACTTTTACCACACTCTGCTTCTTTTCATGGGTTCAGATTGTATATTAGAAGCTTGAAAAGAAAAAAAAGAACTAGTAGATGGAGGATGTAACTTTCTGTGAACAAGCATGCAAGGCTGTGGGTGAAACTGCGTCCAGCTGGGAATGTCAAAAATGCACTTGGGGACTAGGTAAAAAGTAAAAAGGTGACATGCACACACTTGCAGTATGTCTCAAAATGAGCATTGTGAAAGGTACAAACTGCAGACTTAAAACTCGAGAGACTGAGTGAGTCCTGTATCCTCAGCATGGTGTGTGTCATGCGCTGTATGCTGGTTCATATTAGCTGTCACGCCACTGAATCGGACTGCGTCAGAGTTTACTGTCATTTTGACAAGCCAGACAAGCAAAAAAATGTGATATTTGTGGAAGTAAAATTTGCTGATGTAACCTTTTACTTTTCCACCGTCTCAGCCTAGATTGAGCAACACTTTCTTCTTAGGTCCTTTTTTTAAAAATGACACACTTTTAATTTTACATATATGGATACAGATTTGGGACGGCACGGTGGCGCGTAGTGGTTAGAACGCTCACCTCACAGCAAGACGGTCCTGGGTTCGATTCCTGAGCAAGGGTTCTTTCTGTGCTTAGTTTGCTTGTTCTCTCCGTGCTTGCGTAGGCTTACTCTGGGTACTCTAGTTTCGTCCCACAATTAAAAAATAGGTGACTCTAAATTGCCTATAGCAGTGAGTGTGTGTATGTGTGTGGTTGTTTGTCTATGTGTGGCCCTGTGATGGACTGGCAACATGACCAGGGGGTACCACTGCCTTACACCCTATGTGTGCTAGGATAGGCTCCAGCAGACCCCAATGACCCCAGGTTAGAAATAAGAGGGTTAGAAGATGAATGAATTAGTTTAAACAAGGACTGAAATATGACTCCAATTTTTCTTTATCACAATAAAAAAAATATTCATTCATTCATTCATTCATCTTCTATATCCGCTTGTGCCCTAATTTGTGGTCACGAGGGTCTGTTGGAGTCTATTTCAGCTCTCTATGAGCAAAAGGCAGGAAGGGTACACCCTGGACAGGTCACCAGTCCATCACAGGACCACACACACATGCACACACCTATTCCTATGGGCAATTTAGAATCACCAAACAACCTTATGTGCATGTTTTACGACTGTGGGAAGAAACCGGACAAGCACAGTGAGAACATGCAAACGTCTTACAGAAAGTGAGAAAATCCTTTTTTTTTTACTTTCTCCTTATTCAAGGTTGAAAGCTAAGTGTCACATTTTTTAATGAAAAAAAACTATGCTGATCATGAACTTTCTTTGCTTTTGAATTCTTGACATTTTCTGTTGTTTTTTGTTTGGTATCGTCTTGTTTTTAATAGTCTTTATACAGCGTGAGGCTTTCTAAGAGTGTTATCAAGCATGCGTGGCTCCAGTGTGATGACCTTGAACACATACTGTCGTGAGTGTTCCCCCAGTACAGTCCAAAATGTGAAATAAAATTAGTTACTTTTGTTTTCTTTGCACAGAAAAGCCCAAATGAAAAACTTTGTAACGTTCCAGTTAAACCAGTGATGTCTCATGGATTACTTTTGTTGATCATCTCGGTAACTTTTTTGGGCCTTGAACATGATAGTTACCTTTCTGTCTATGGGGGGATCAGAGAGCCAACCGATTTCATCAAAAACCATCTGAGATTGTTTTGAAAAATATCTTTACTTGTAATCTAAACAATGAGCTGATTAAACATTTAGACATGTATTTGGAAGTCATTTATATTAGAGTTATGTAACAGAACGTTCAAGTAAACAGGAAACACATTTGATTTTTAACTTAAAATATTCCTTCAAGACAACAACATCAGACACCTGTTTAAAACATTAGCCCTCTTTGTTCTTCTTCTCACTTTCAGAGGCTCAGAGGAGTAATCACAGTGAAAAAGCGCACGATTTATTTAGCTTTCAGCCAACACACTCGGTAGTAAGGGTAAGGGTGATACGAGGGAGGGAATTGTTTTTGAAGAAACAGGACTGGGCTGAATTGTTTTTAAACATAGTCTGTTATAGCAGGAATACGGCGCCATGCAGTTTTTATTCCTGGCCGATAAAGCGAGACTGAATGATGTAAAGAGTTCATTCTACCACAGCAGATTCACTACGGAGGATGATTGAGTGTTTTTCCGCTATGATACACTGCTGTGCCCTGCTGTGTGCCACTGGCTGCTGTGGCCTGATAGAGGACCAAGAAAGAACTCAATTGTTCAGGCAAATGTGTTGACAATATCCTGAACATTACTCCTAATCTCCATTTTTTCAGCCTGGTTTTACTCAATTAACCCTCTCTCTTTCTCTCCCTCCCTCTCTCTCCCTTTCTCTCTTTTTCTCTGATGCTTTTTAATGGGACCCTTTTCTTCCTTTGGAAAAACTGTCCTCCTGATCGCCCGAACAAGTTCCTCACACTAGTGCACACTTGTGAAATCTATACAATGTGACTATATTCTCTTTATTTCTTGACTCATTCTTGACACATGCAACATGTAATTGCCTAAGCACTGAATCAGATCTTTCAGATACAGAAAAATAAGAGGGAGCGGTGTGTGCTTGAACCTCAGCCCACACATTCTTACAACTCTCCCTTGTGACTTTACAAAAACTTGACTCACATTTACTATAAATGTGTCAGTGTACGTGTGGGCTTCTCGACTTCCTGGAGAATATGTGATGTCACAACACTGGAGATGGAGAAGTTTTGTTAAATGTCTAAAGAGAATCCGATACATTAATATCAGTTCTCCTGTTTGGAAGGCAAATTGAAGCTTCATGTTAGTTTTACTGTGTTGCGAATGTGAGGTAGTAATTCATAACCATCCGTTTTCACCTTGACTAGCATTGCCTTTAATTAGCTTGTGTTTGAAAAGAGTTTGATTCAATGTTATTTTGAAGCACATAATAATCCTAACAAGCCAGTTTAATCGTGGGCTTAAGTCGTCCTTACAAACTGTGTTTCCAGGTTAGACCTCAGAAAGCAGCGCTGAACTCCTTTCGCTTCAGGTTTTAACATGTTGTGCATACTGAGATGCTTTTCTGCTAAATGTTCATCTGAGTTAATGTAGTTTGTGAAATCACATTTTCTTGCCCATTGTGATGGTTAAAGTGAACTCAAAGCAGATGTTTTGCATTTGCATGATTTGATGCATAACTTGAAGCTCGGTTGATTAGTTTACTGCAGGAATGTGTAGAAGTGTAAGTATTTCTAATAAAGGTGTATAGGGTAAAACAGGGATAACTGAAATTCGGGTAAACAACAAGATATTACTGACCTTAGACCATTCACCAAATGGGAACATTCATTCATTCATTTATCTTTTTTTAAGCCTGCTTATTCCCTAATATGGTTCACGGGGTATATCTAAGGGTGAAAGGCAGGAGAGGTACACCTCTTAACACCACCATTCATTCGTTCATCTTCTGCTTATTCCCTGACTCTGGGTCATAGGGGTCTGCTTAAGTCTATTCCAGCGCACATAGGGCAAAAGGCTTCATACCACCATCACCTTATTACCACGTCATGAATATAAAAATCACGTAGTGCCAAATTGTGGCAAATCAATCACAGTCCATCACAGGGCCATGGACACACACACTCACACTCACTCTCACTGCTATAAGCAATTTAGAATCACCTAATGTACATGTTTTTGGACCCACATAAGCACAGGAAGAACATGCAACCTGCAACATTGCCCTACAGGTACCTTATTTTAAATTTTTTTTAAACGAATATACATGTAGGAAATCATGGAACTATCGATTCAATAAAATAGGAGACAAACACAGGTTTCTAACCACTGTATAGGACAGTGTAATAGAGGGATTATACTGTTCGCTGTGGCTGTAAGTAACATCACTGAGCATGTCACTTTCTGTTGAAATAATCATTGCATCATGGAAGGAGTTGTGTTGTAATCTGTTTACTTACCTGGTACTTAACTGAACTGCTGATTAGTTCGTTTTGCATATCAACTTTAACTACCATAAATTATGCATCAAGTAAAAGTAGAATTAAAGCTGGTAGGGAAATAGAGCAGAAGTGGTGTTTAATAAGCTAATTGAGTGCTAATATATAAATCACAATGAAAATTATACTTGTTTTGGCTTACTAATAAGTACTTACATTTTAATTTAGATTTTAATTTAGTTAATTTCGATTTTAATTTATACTCTTGTTTCTGTTCGTGCTTGTGTACAATTGATTGATTTGCCACAATTTGACACTACGTGATTATTAATCATGACGTGGTAATAAATAGGTGATGGTTGTATAAAGCCTTTCACCCTATGTGCACTGGAATAGGCTTTTAGCAGACCCCTGTGACTCAGAGTCAGGGAATAAGCAGAAGATGAATGAATGAACGAATGGTGGTCCATGCAAATCCCCACTGAGGTCCCAGGTCATAATATTTCTATGCTTGTATTTTCTCATCACAATAATATGAGTTTATAAGACCATGTTTAGCCAGGTAAGCTATCTTAACTCGATTTCCATTATGTTCTGTACTGTACTGTAAAAAATAGCCATCTCAAATCTGTAATCATTCATAGATGGGATTTTATTTCAAATTTATACACTGAGTGTCTAAGACTATAAAGGTCTTTAGACAGCATAGGATATAGATTCAGATTTTAATTCAAGTAGTGTGGGTGCAGTTGCCTCATTGACCACCAGGAGGTGAATCATGCAAAATCATGAGTAAGAGAGAGAGATAGGGAGATAGAGAGAGAGAGAAAGGGAGGGAGGGGGGTTGACTAATGAGACTGTAGGGGTAAGTAAGTGATTAAGTAGGTGAAAGGAGGAGGTCCTCCCTGCCTGTCACAATATAAATACCAGTAGTGAGTCTGAGAGACAGACAGCTGAGAGAGAGAGAGACAGGATAGTGTTAGATGTAAAAAGAACCAATTGAGACTGAAAACCTGATCCATTCTGTTCTGTTCTGTTCTGCTTCTCTTCCGGAATAAAACAACAAAGAGGATTTGTTTCATACAGTGACAAGGTAGGAGCATTTTCTTTCTTTTATTCTTTCATGTGGGTGTGTGTGTGTGTGTGTGTGTGTGTGACCACAAACAGGTGTGTAGATGCAGATAGTGACTATCTAACCCTCTCAGGCTTTTGCCATTTGTGATATTTAGTGCTGAACATTCAGAGGGCCTTACAGTGTGGCTCATTATATAAAGTTCATGTAAACACATACAGAGCTAAACTGCAGTTAGAGAAATATTTAACATTCAGATTCAGATTGTTCACTTGTATAAAATCATAGGAAGTGTAACTGTGGGGAAAAAATACTTCAATTATTTTTTTAAAGTCCATTAGAGTAATGAGCTATATTTAACACAGGAATATGGCATTAGAACTGTTTAAAATTACTATTATAATGTTTTAATTACAACTAAACATGAATCTGTGGTGGCGTAGTGGTTAGCACAGTCAAATCTCAGTAAGAAGTTCCTGGGTTCGATTCCCCGGCAAGGGGTCTTTTTGTGCGAAGTTTGTTGCATGGGTTTACTTTAGGTTTCCTCTCACAGTCCAAAAAACATGTACGTTGATTGGTGATTTTAAATTGTGTGTAAATGTGTGTGGCTGTTTAGCTTTCATTGAAATATTGGTGTGAGCTCTATGTCTATGCGGCTGAAGTTTCATTCCAGCTGCGTTATAAGATGATTGGTCAAGGTTGCGTCATTATTTACCTGCAGAGAACATTCTGGAATACATGATAGACTGAAGAACGTGTACCACTCTGAGAAAAGAAGCTTAGAAAAGATTTCAAAGCATACAACACACACATTTATGATTTGAGCGTAACATTTCTTGGGATTATCGGAGTGTGCCTGCTGAAGGTCAGTGTACAGCTGATAACCGGGGAATAAAGCAGAGCCGTTGTGAGATGGACACTTCATCATCGTTGGCCCATCTGTCTATCTGCTCTGATGTACGAGGATTGGCGTACGGGTCAGTTTGGACACAAAGCAGTTGCTTTGACCACTGAATGCATTCGGTCACTTTTTAGAAGCGTTGAAAGAAAAGACTTTCTTAAAAGGTTTGTTTATGTATAGAAATAATGAATAGTCCATAGGTGTTTAAAAGGGTGTTTAAACGGAGAACCGGGAGAAATGCATTGTTTATTGAATGACTTTCCATTTCCATAAGACAAACCAAGAAACATACCAGCGTCTGTATTTGTAAATAATCACATGATCCAGACGAATGATCGGAGCAGACTTCAAGGCCAATAATTTGGGTTCTTGGTCTACTTTAATTGATGCCGTTTCCTGTCTGTGTGAACGGGGTGCACAAAGATATGCACAAACATGTTTAAGAGGTGGAAAAGCCTACCGTAATGTTTGGACCAGTGAGATCAGGTGCTTTCAGCACTAAATATGACTAATGAGTTTTTACTGCTCGATAAAAGTATAAATGAGTTTGGAGTCACTACATCTGTGTGTGTGTAAGAGTGTGTGGCAGTTCGATTGTGTGTTGTAACTGGGCAACAGGAGGCGCTTGTATCAAATGAAAACCTAATGTTTGAAGAGAAATACATTTTAAAAAACAATAAGAAGGAAGGGTGACGCGATGTCATAATGCTTAGCAGTCACTTTACAGCAAGGAGGTCCTAGGTTCGATTCCAGGTCTTTCTGTGCAGAGTTTATCACATATCACCCAGTCCTACTGTAAAACAATATTCTGCAACTTCTGATCCTACATATTGTGTTTGCTGTGCAGATATGGATTCTATTTAATTCTCGAAGTTATTTATGTACTTCAGCACTTTGGCTTTTGTCAGGAATCTGTGCTTGTAACCTGACTCCAGAACAAGCACTTCAAACGCAGTCATGTGTGGTCCAAAGCCATTGTTTCCAGTCTGGGGTTGGGAGAGAACATAGGGGCCAACAGGTTAGGCTACAAATGACCAAAGCCAGAGTGCTCCATTCAGAGAGGCCCAGAGGGGCAATAAATAAATTTTATAGTTAAAATTGACATATTAAACCTAAAACCTCAGTTTGTTCTTACAGGAACTTCATGCATGAGAGTGTGTCTAGCACCTGTATACATTTATACTGTCCATGAATGTATACAGTTCTATTATCCCATGATGTCATGTGTTTGACTGAGTTTGACAGCAGGAAGTTGCTGTTTCCATGACCTTATACATAATACAATACACAAGTCACAAAGTTTTAATTAAACGTTAACATTGATTTGGGCCACAGGGGTGCAGGAGGGGTACATTCTGAACAAGTTGCCAATCCATCACAGGGGCACACACAAACACACACCAACCTAACATACATGGTTTTAGACTGTGGAAGGAAGCCCAAACTCCACACAATAGGAAACCGTGGTACCTAGAGATAACCCATGCAAGTGCGTGGTAGAACATGCAAACTCCACTCTGAAAGAACCCTGGTGTGTAAAATTGAACCCAGGACCTTCTTCTTGTGAGGTTACTGTGCTAACCACTACGACACTGCGCTACCCTCAACTATTAACATTCATTCATTCATTCATCTTCTAACTCTGGCTCACGGGGGTCTGCTGAAGCCTATCTCCGACAAGTCTCCAGTCCATCGCAGGGCCACACACATAGACGACCACACACACTCACACTTTCCTTCTTGCTGTGAGGCGAACATGCTAACCGCTACACCACTGCACCACCCTTTATTAACAATGTAAAGTAATAAAAAAAAAAAAAAATATATATATATATAT
>JAOTQW010101264.1:0-10152 GCA_026260075.1 Sisor rabdophorus | reverse complement strand
TATATATGTTATTGCTCTCTCTCTCTTTCTTTCCTTTTTTTCTTTATTTCACTCTACCTCTTCCGTATGTGTCCCTTTTTCTTTCTTTTCTCTCTCTCTCTCTCTCTCACACACACTTTTCCCTATCACTTTTCTGTTTTTTATGTTCCACCCTTCCTGTCCCACATCATTCCATCCTCCTATCATTTATTGCCCTATACACACACCAGACACACACACCCATATCCATACTTACTCAAACTGTCCAGATGCAGAAAAAGTCACACACTCTTCTTCTCTTTCTCCCTCTCTTGCCTTCCCTCCTTTCACTCTTTTTCAATGTGTCTGTGTTTCCTCTATGCCTCCACTCTATCAACGCACGACTAGGCACAGCTTGCCGGATTCACCCCTCCCCCAGCTCCCCCATAGTGACTCAAACTCTCACACTAAATACATCCCAAACTCTGGGCGATCTCAAGCAGCTGCAGCTCGGCACATGTATCAAAAGAGCACAAAGACCTAAAAAGGCCTTACAGCTCTTGTTATCTAACTGAAAAACTTTAGCAGTTTCACAGTTTAACCTCATTTACATAGTTATCATAGTATAACTATGGATTTTTTTTTAAATAGCTGTTTTCCAACTTAACTATATGAAAGTGCCTTATACCCATAGATTGGAAATCCTGGGATGGTGGTACAGCACTTCCATCTTTTGCTAAAACAATAACAACAACAACAGTAATGCCAAAAAACTCGCACTACTGCAGAAAATGTACAGAGAAACGATTTACTGTCTGTGATTTGTCATGTCACGTTGTTCCGCATTTAATGGCACTAGGAAATATACGTTTTACTTTACAGCATTTGGCAGACACCCTTATCCAGAGCGACTTACAACTGAGCATTTGGAGTGTTTTGGTGGCAATCAAACCCCATTTTTTTTGGCATCAGTCCATCACCTTAACCACTAGGCCACCCCTTCCCCTTCACATTGTTTCTTTAAATTTGAATTTATATATAAATGATATAATAGTAATTATAGCTTAATACCAATTGTATTTGTTACAGAATGATTGTATTTCTGTATATACTACTACTGTATATATCTATGTAACAAAGATATATTACAATCAACTAACAAGCATGAACAACAGAGGAAAAAAAAGAAAAACTACAAGACACAAAACTCCAAACTAAAAGTCCTACATAAAACACAACGAATGCAGAACATGACAGAGGTGAAGATTTTTAGAGCTTATTTAAAGGGATAATTTATAGTCTGTAAATAATGCAGGTGTTAATGTAGAATGGTTGGCATGTATGTTTTTGAGACACTGCGGGACTAACAGAAACTTGGAATCCTAGAAAATGCAGCAGGTGAACAGCAACAAGTCAAAATACATGCTGCCTCATTGACTGACTGCAAAGGAAAACTCCCACACCCCCACACTACAGCCAGCTGGGATAAATTATGCAAGCATGTCACCCACCCTTAAGCAGATCCATTTAGACGAGCAGGGGCATGGCAGATCGCATTAAACCACTGTTCAGTACCCAAGACCAGGTCTAATGAGTGTATAACTATAGCTTGTAGTGTTTTTATACTGTGACGCCGGATGTGAACTCAACCAAAACAACTCTTGCAGGGTGTTTTATCTGTCCACATAATACATTTGACCTCTTTAACAGTTACAGAAGACCAAACCAAAAGTTACAGTCTGTTTCTTTTTGGTTTGGGGCAGGGGTCCTTTGGTGGGTTGGGTTGCTTTACTGGGTGGACGCCAAAGCCAGAAATTTCTTAACAGCTGTTTACAGATTCCTTTCTCTTTTCTGAGCCAGTGTGAACACATGAACAAAATATTTTAGGCAGATCACAGTTTGAATAGTCAAAATACTGTTAGAGCTCTGTTTCCATATTTGTCACAAAAACATTTTAAAAAGTTAAAGTTATATATATGAAAAAACATGGGGCGAGAGGCATGGAGGTTGCCAGTCCATCGCAGGGCCAACTACACACACTCACACTCACTCCTATTGGCAATTTATAGGGTAAGGGGTGGCCTAGTAGTTAAAACGTTGGACAGAAAGACCGGGGTTCAATTCCCAGCACCATCAAGCCACTACTGTAGGCTTCTGAGCAAGGACCTTGACCCCCAATTGCTCAGTTGTAAGTCACTCTGGATAAGGGTGTCTGCCAAATGCTGTAAATGTAGAGTCACCCCTGCCCAATCAATCTAATGTTTTTGGACTGTGGGAAGAAACCGGAGTACCCAGAGTAAACCCACGTGCAGGGAGAACATGCAAACTCAGCACTGAATCTGGGACCTTCTTGCTGTGAGGCAACTGTGCTAACGATCACACCACCGGGCCACTCCGTTGGAACCTTATAAACATGTGAAATCTTTGTCACACTAATTTATCCAGCTGGGCAAAAAGCCACACTACCAATGTACTGAAAATCTATATGTAAATAAATTATTATTATTTCGGTAAATTCGGTCATAATTATATACACTGTATCGACTACAGTATTAATACACCTTATCCTCACATCCAGATGTGTTTTTAACATATTTTTTCTTTTACAGAATAAATCATTTTACACTAAACCACAATAATATTTCTAAGATTGGACCCTTGAATTAAGTGAGGGGGTCAAGGGTGTATGTGTTCCAGATGATGCCAGAGATGTTCAAAGGCTCATTGAAGTACTTCCTGTACAATTATGTCTACTTGGGGTTTAAAGCATGAGGCGTTTTTATGTTTTATGCATAGTGAAATCCTTCCTTAGCCCGACTTAATTAATTAGGGTCAGAGTGCAGGGTCAGCTATAATACAGCGCCACTGGAGCAGGACGTATTAAGGATCCTGCCCTGAAAGACCCCAAAATAGACCCCTGATAGTTAAGGCAATAGTCTCTGGAGCACACTGCACCTTGCATTGTTATAAAAAAAAAATACTATTGTACATTTAAGAGGGAAACCAGATACAATTCTAAACCAGAGGTTAGAGATGAAGTTTGCACTTCACTTTCTAAAACTGTCTGGCACAAGTTAAGCTTTTTACATCATATTTTTACCACATATGTCAATGTGTCCTGTACTGTCAATTTAAAACACATGAGTTTAAATTCCCGTCTTTAATCTGCAGATACTGCGGTGCACTTTCTGCAGGATCCTAGACAGAAGGTCAGTGCATCCTCCAGCCTTTCCAACACCCCCATCTACTGGGCAGTAGGCACATGCCCCCTATCAGTTTACTAGCTACTATCCTACTGTCACACATGGCCCCATGGAGCAAAACTATTACAAAGATCAGACTGCCATAGTTTACACAGCTGTCTAAAATGTCTTTGTATGTGGTAGTGTTAATTTTTTTTAAGTATAAGGTATCGAATACTTAGTTCTACTTTTGGGAAGGACATTCGATAAAATCCAGACAATTATGGGTTCCCTCTTGAGTCTGTTTTATTCAAGGTTTTTTCCTGCCCCTGCTGCCGCTGTCTTGCTCATCAGTGACAAAATTACACTTTTAAAGAAAAATCTTTCATTCTTACTTCATTTTTTGTGTAAAGCTGCTTTGAGGAAAAAAACGCATAATCACCCAATGAACATCTATGGAACCAACTGGAACACTTAGAGTGCCCCAGAATTCCTTAACCAACATTAGTGCCTGGATTCATCAGTAATGTAAAATTAATATGTTGGCTAAATGAAAACATTCCCATAGCTACACTCTAGTTGAAAGACTTTGCACAAGTTTGGAGTTGGATGTGTGAGTCTTGCGGTGTCTCAATACTTTAGTCTATATATAATGCATAACTGGTGGCTTAGTGCCTCACAGCAAGAAGATCCCTGGTCGATTCCTGGACAAGGGGTCCTTCGTTGCGGAGTTTTCCACTGTTTTCCACTTGTGTGGGTTTACTCTGGGTACTCCGGTTTCCTCCCCCAGTCCAAAAACATGCACATTTGGTTGATTGGTGACTCAAAATTGGCCATAGAAGTGAGTGTTAGTGTGTGGCTCTGTGATGGACTAGCGACCTATCCAGGCCGTACACATCCTGCCTTTCGCCCTTGGAGAGCTGGGATAGGCTCAGGCAGAGCCCTGTGGACGGACGGACGAACAAACAAACAAACAAACAGACAAACAGACAAACAGACAAACAGACAAACAGACAAACAGACAAACAAACAAACAAACAGATATACCCGAACAAGCTTTGAAATAAAGCTATATGAAAACCCAAGAATTAAAATTTGGTACACAGGTATGTGCAAAGACAACAATGTTTCTGTTCGAAAAATGATTGTAGGTAATAAAATCCATATGCATACAGTAACTCATCTTACAGATTTCTGGATACTAAGATGTTGCAATGTACAGGGTGCTTTAGATTAGGAGCTGGCATAAAAACTTTATTTTCCTCACTACATAGCCAATTATACAATGGCAACAAGCGTGAACACACATGAAAGCCAAAACTCTAACTACAAGTCAAAACTGGCTCAGACACAAAACTTTTTAGCATGTTTTTGGAAATTCCCACTGTAGACATGAAAGTTTTGAATTTACTAAGTTTATTCATGACCCAGGGCTAATCAATGCAATGAGCCAAAGCAAACCGCCAGCTGACTTTTGAAACATTATGTTTCATATACTGGTAATAATTTTTTTTTGTCTCTGGCATGTTTTGATGATTTAAACAGCGCACATACCCATTGTGCAGTAAATCAGACACATTAGGCGTTTGTTTAGAGCAATTTATCTGAAGATATAAAGTGTAAATGTATTTAAGGCTTTATCAATAAGATAATAACAAGACTATCTTGACTTACTGTGTTAAAATTGTGGAAGAGCCCAACACTGTGGGGTGGCGCTGTCTCCATGGGGAACTGCAGGTAGGGCTTCATATCCAAATGAGGCTGAATTACTGTGGGAGTTCGCAAAAATGTTGGGACTGCCCCTGTTCGGTTTATGCTTCCTGTAGAAAACAAAGCAAACATTTTTTGAAAGATTAATAAATATCTGTATCTGTATGGGATTTGAAAGGAAATTTTCCATGGCCCAAACTAGAAAAGAATGGGATTATTTCTCTGTATCTTTGTACTAAAGTTACACAAACAAATTAAAACAAAATAGTATTGTAAGGGGGTCTGGGAAACATTCTAAATAAAATTGGACAAGTCTAAATATATCAGACCGTCTAAACCACACACGTAGGCAATTGTCTCCCTCCACATGGAAGTATATTGCTCACTTTAGTACACTTGTTTATAGATTAACATAGCAAAACTAATTTTGGATTAGTGGAAATATTAACAATTGCAACTTAAAAGAACAGATTCAAATCTGTTTTAGTGAAAGGCATGTGTCCAATTTCAAATGAAAAAAAACATATTCGACAAATCATAATAGCTTCCAATCAGAAAAAATTGACCTTCAATAGGGCTTTAGTCGTTTCCCTGGCAATAATAGGTAAAGTGTTTGATTTCCACTTTTGCCTGTGTAAAATTTGCATGTTCTCCCTGCTTTCTAAAATGTTTGATAACTATACTGTGACCAATTGCTTATGCTTAGGCATAAACAAATGCACATCAAATACGATTGTGTATTTTATTACATTTCTAGCTATGTAACATAAAGTAGTATAGGCAAGTGACACTTAATGTTTTGCAAACAAAAACTTTAAATTCAGAGATCCATGGTATTACACAGGATTAAGATTCATCTTAAAAATGGTGCATAAATAATGAACCTAAGGTTTTGTAACCTCATCTTACTTTTCCTTTTTTATTCGGTTCTTCATTTTCCCTTGTTTCTCATTGTGTCTCTTTTTATTAATCCCCTGCCACAACTGCAAACTTGTAAATTAGCTTATTAAATGAGCAGCTCTTTAAATTATAACTTTAGCAAGTAGTCAATTAAACTTCAATTTGATGGTAGGATTTTCCTTTTTCCTCAGTTTCTAAGCTCTTTTTTTAACTTAGGTTTTTTTTCTTTTCTTTTATAATTTTATCACTACTTATTTGTAAGCCTGTTTTGTTTTTCATTCGGTTCTGCAGTGCATTTTTCAGACGGGTGCTTTTCTCAGCAAGAGCAATCAGTGGGTTGGGCAGAGGAGAAAGCCTGCTGTGAATGCTTCTGTCACTGAAAGTAGCTGACAGAATGGGATGTGAAGAAAGGAAAACTGGTAGAAAAGAAGAGAGAGAGTAATAAAAAGAGCTGGGTTTGGGGAAATGTGTAAATGAAATGGTGTTTGTCTCGGGTAGATAAAGGGTCCACATTTAAGATGAAAAAAAATTATTCATGAAAAATTGAGGAAAGTTTGTATCATTGTATGGATTGTATGGATCATTGTATGGATTCCCAGCAACACCAAGTTGTCACGTCTGGGCCCTTAGTTGTATTAAAGAAAATACATTTGTCGCTTTAGATAGGGGGAAATACCAAATGCTGTAAATGCTAACTAGTTGGCTTAAATGTGTTATTTAATATTTACTTCTTGTCGTATTTGTGGAAATAAGTCTGCTATGAGGTCAAGGCATACATATTGGGACTAACATCATCTTATAATAAGTAAAAATTCCAGTAGGTAAAAAAAATCTAAACAAGAGATCTAAACAACAAACATCACTTGAATGGACTGGAATCCCAGACTTTGTCTGTTGTATGTAAAACGTTGACTAGTAAAATTTGTTCTCAAAGTTAAAAGTACAGCCTAAGGATTTGTTAAATTATCTAATAATGCAATTATTAGCTGTCACATCTGGTTCCCCTATACCAACTCTGAACAACATAAAAAATGTTTAAGAAACCTGTACTTCCAGAATGTCATAATGTATTTGACAGTGCACTATAGCCAGAGTATAAATCAAAGCCCTTCCTCACCCTAGTGTATAATTACAACATTAGATTAAAGCTTCCTTAAGAGACCTGCTCCTCACTATAAATCACATTCGGAAATGTGAGGCAAGTGGGGGAGATTACAAACAATTGTGTGTGTGTACATTATAACACATTTGTACATACTCAAACATGACATAAACCCTTGTGTAATGTCATTGGGTGGATTAGGTTTTTAATAATCAGCAAAAACACATACTTAAACAGCTGTTGTACATTTAAATCAACAAGAGTGCTGATTAGACATCACAATACGATCAGGCACCATCAATGATGATATCCTGGTCTAAACAGCCTCATAAGACCTATGCAGGGCACATGGAACTATGCGGTTGTGTTTCAGGATCTAAAGCCTCCTAAGAACATGATCAGGGTTGTGGTAAATGATAGACAGGGCTGTCTGGGGAGGCAGGGAAATGGGATAGAGTGGATTTTGGAAGTCGATAAAACCTTGCCAGGAATCCCAGGAATCCTGCAACACATGCAGAGGGCCATAATCACGTCTTTTAAACAATCCATAGTGCAGGGACTGTGCCAGTGACCGCACAGTGGTGTGTGGATATATACGAATACAAACATGGTAACAGGAATTAACTGTAGCTAATAGAAATGAATTAATAAGAGGATTTGAGGGATTTAAAAGCAGATTTGAAAGCGAATAAAAAAGGGTTGGAATTGGGAAAGGGGTTGTGCAGAGGTTTTATAAATAGACAATTGAAGAGTAGAGAAAATAATAGTTGTAGAAAGGTAATCAAAACAAAATCATATAACTGTTTAGCTCAGACAAATGTAGGATCAGTCTTTTTTTAATGATTTACCATAATTTCTCCATTTGTTATTCAACTGAACCCATGCAACAGAAGATAAACACATTTTAGAGGTCATCATAAAGGTTAATGTGGAAGTGGCTATGTAGAAATGGCCATTTTCGCTACCGGACAATCTTGAACACAAAATGGAATTTATAAAAACATTGTTTGTGTGGAGAAATCTAAAAAGGTTGAAAAAAAATTTGACCTGACAAAACATAACTGAAATTAGTAAATAAAATAAAAATATGCAAAAATAATTTCAACGTAAACACTAGGTGTCAACCAATCTTCTTAAATGGCCAGAGATAAAATGTACAGTTACCTGAAATAAGTCATTTGGAATATTACTCTAGTGTGTAAGGCTTAAAATTCTATGTACTATCATAAATTTAGGCTGCATTTACAATGCTTTCCCCCACCGTGTAGTTTCCTCATAATAATATTATTTGTAGTCATATAACAAATAAATAAAACATTATAAAAAGAAAATAAAAATAAAAGCTAAAGATTTTTTTTACTAGGATACCTGGTTTATGCTGTACTATCCAATAATAAGAAGTTATAAGTTAAACCCTTTATCCAAAAGGTGCTTAAAGAAAATAAGATGACCATTTAAAATATTTGGCAGCCATCCTTGTCCATATTGATTACAGAAGAAAAAGGGCATTACATATAAACAACAAAGCAGTTAAGGTTTAAGTGCATTGTTCAAAGGGCTGGGATTTGACCCATAACTTTAATTCAACATCGAATGTCATAAAAAACGAGTATCAATTGCGCTTAGATAGCTCACTATGACTATGCACCATGCAAATGCTGCATACACAATCCTGTCTGTAGGCCAAAACAAAATATCCAGTGCCTCTACAGAGACTACATGCTTTTTTTAATCAGGACATTCATTCATTCATCTCCTAACCCACTTATTCCTTATCAAAGCTTAAACTGATGACCACAGTGCTTCAGTCAAGCAAATAAAGAATAGAAAATTAGCTGGGTATAATATAGTTACAGAATGAAGTCTGTAATAACTAGTGCAGTATATTACAGCAGGCAGGTGACACCTTTTCCATTGTTCAAACAAACCCCATTACAGAAACATTTGGTGCATGCTTGATGAGGCAATCAGGAAAGATGTGTTTACTTTTTATCATTGTTTTACCACAGAATACACAAAGCCTGTCTCTTTTGACAGTTTAATTACAAACGGAAAGGACTTTGGACTATGATATTCGTAACAAAATGTTTTACATCTTTTCCATTCATTTGACTATGGCTGGTTTCAACTATATTTTACATTTAATGTAAATGTAATGTACATTCATTGCAGTGAACTGCAAACATTAACTGTTAACGTTAATTGATACTTTTGGGTAAGAAATGATGTAGAAACAAGCCATAAAATCCGTAGACATTCCTGAAGATGATAAAGGAGTATTTTCTTCTTGTATAAACTACATGGCCAAATGTTTTTAAACACATCACCAGCACATCTTTACAGTATGTCCTATAACTACTGACACACAGTATGCAGTTGTCTAGGATGTTTTAATATGCCATAACATTATTAATCCAGAATGGCAATGCTGACAATGGTTATTGTGACTTCTTATCTTACATCTTAGAATTGCGTGATGAAACTCACAATTCTACCCTTAGTTTATAGAATTGCAAAAAAAGACAGCTTGATGATGATATAATAAATTTGAAGGTCCAAACCACATATTAACAAAGTGGTAAAGCAATCAATGATATTTGGTTTGGTGGTATGTCACTAAGGGAGTCGTTTTGTTCTGTGTGACTAGGGGTGTCACTAAGTGCCTCAATCGAAACTCTTAAACATCTTTTAAACAGTCTATACAGTAAACCTCACATACTTCCAAAAATTCCAGCATTATTTGATTTTGACAGTTTAGGTCGAACAGGCAGATTTGGATTGCTTTCAGGTGGAATGGTGAGCAAAACATTGTCTCCCAAAAATTGTGTACACGTCAACCAATCAGAAGGTGACCTTGAAACCCCTGAAAATTTTAGCTAACTGTGCTGTACGCATTTGACATTCAATCATAGGAATGACATCTAAGTTTGAGACTACAGACATTAAAATGACAGGTTGCCTTTCACTTACTTGTTTTAGACAATCCTAAAAAAAGTTATAATTGTTGCGATAACCTTTAAAAAAACTTTTATTTATTGGTTGAAATGGTCTTTCATAGGTTTAGTATATTCAAAGAAGCAAAAATATTTCTGTTATTCATTCATTCATTCATCTTCTTTACCCGCTTATTCCCAGATCCGGGGTCACGGGGGGCTGCTGGAGCCTATCCCAGCGCACATGAGGCGACACCATGGACAGGTCACCAGTCCATCGCAGGGCTACAGACACACAACCACACACACTCCCATTCACTCCTATGGTCAATTTAGAGTCACCAATCAATCTAATGCACATGTTTTT
>JAOTQW010101236.1:0-10153 GCA_026260075.1 Sisor rabdophorus | reverse complement strand
AGACCCCCGTGACCCCGGATTCGGGAATAAGCGGGTAAAGAAGATGAAATGAACTAAAAGACTTAAATTTGTTTCAGTATGTCAGTGCACACAGTCACAGAGCACCAAAGCATGTTCTGGTTGGTGTGATACAATTGATCAATAAACTTACTGCCTGTTGAATCGTTAATCAGATATACTTTATAATACTTAATATAACTGTCAGAATTTAGCAGTTTAGATACACATAAAACATACTGGACATATATTAATAGTCAGCAGTTAATGGATTGGATTATTATTAATATTTCTGCTAATATTATTTAATCGAATATCATTTTATACTATAACTAGCAGTTATTATAGCAGTAGACTTATTAAATATGACAGATTAATGTTATTAACTAAAATAACATATAGTTATATAAGGTTATACATTTTCTAAGGAGTAATTAATTTAGGTTTTATTATCCAGTAACAAAGGTATGGACCACCTGCACTGCATGAAGATGAAGAAGGTTGTTCCTCTGTATGACCTGCTTCTGGAAATGCTAGATGCACACATCATGCACAGCTCACGTCTACCCCATTCAGCCATGGCCGTCGTGCCTGAGGAGAACCCGGATATTTACAACTGCTCCACACAGCAATGGACACAGAAGGCCATGGAGGCACCCATGGAGCTCAGCCAAAATGGTAAGGCAGAAAATATGCCATAATTCTGTTTTGCTACACTGCTATAAATATCCATTAGATTCCTGCCTGTTATGATATTTAAAAACGAATACATTTAATGTGGTAGGTTCGATTCCCATCATGACCAAATTGCTACTGCTGGGCCCCTGAGCCAGGCCCCCAATTGCTTAGTTGTATAAAAGAGATAAATGTAAGTCACTCTGGATAAACGCAGCAGATAGAAGTGTAAGTGAACTTCCAGAATTATTATAAACAGATATTACAAGCAAGTTTTTTTATATATGGACTAAAATATTTTTAAAGTTATATATTTTATATATTTGTGTATCACTGCTGCCATAGAATCAAAACACAGAATAATGCAAAACGTCAGTGTTGAGAGTTGGTACTGAAAATTTGTTTGGTGCAGTGTTTAATTAAGTACAGTACCTTTCCTACTCAGCATGTGTTGTTGTGGGTTTTTTTTGTCCAGCAACTGATATAGTTATTTTTTATTTTATGAAAAATATTAATTCCCTACCTTTTGCCCTTCAAAGAGCTAGGATAGGCTCCCTGGCGACCCCTATGACCCTGTATTGAGGAACCGCGATGTACAGAAGATGAATAAATCATTGAATCAATTAATGAAATACCAATGTCTTTCATTCTTTGGCAGTGCTCAAAAGTGACCTTAGTGTGGTGAAGACAGACTGAAGCAAGATGCTTTTACCCATCGCAGCCATGCATCTCAAAGACATCAGTCTAGACCTGGAGACTTATTGAACTGAAACTGGAATCTGTTGTATAAAAAGCCTTAAAACGCATAGCCTTGTCAAGTAAAAAGATGTTACAGGTAAGCATTCCTGGATGTTATATTTGTAGTTAGTGGTTTTGCATTGATTGTGGTTTTTTTTTGGACAATATTTAGTTTCTTGATGATTATATAGACTTTTACACTGTGATTTTGTTAAAATGACAGCTTTAATAAAAGCGTGACATGAGTCACTCTTGCACTGTAAAAATAAAAAAAAAACGCCAAAATTCCACTTCTACTTCTGCTCCCTAAACAATTACTCCCAACTGTAAACACCATTTTGTGCCTGCACTAATTACTGTTTCACGGTGTCTTTGCACACATAGAGTATGATGTCTTTTATTTGGAGTTAAACTATATCTTAAGCCAAATATAGTTTGGAGTTAAACTATATCTTAAGCCAAATACGGTCAATAACACTTTGACAGATCCAGTGTTCTGCTGACAACATGCAACACCATGGTTTCGTTGTATAATATTATATAAGAAACAGAATGACACATGACATATTAAAGAAAAAAAGGCTTGGTTTTTATCCACGTAGCTCTGCAGAGAAAATACTGCAAATAAATACAAAGTTCGCCTGACTGATCACCTTTATCCTATGATGAAACGTTTCTCCCCAACATGAAAATACTTTGATTCACAAGAACACATGGACACATTAAATGCCCTGATAAGGATAAAAACATGTAAATCATAAGCTTTTGCCTTTACAGTCAACAAAACTTAAACCAGAACATTTGGCAGAGATTTAACACAGATGTTAGGCAGTTCTTTGCATTTTTAAAAGACAGGCAGACTTCTAAAATGGCTTGATGACTATCACGTGATTCTTGGGGAAAGTGGCTTTAAACCCTAATTTGCTCAGTCGGATGAAATGGGAAAAATAGGCATGCAGTGATTAAGGTGTTAAACTTCTAATTGGAACAAATGGGTTCTATTCCCAGCACCACCAATTTGTAACTGCTGGGCCATCGAGCAAGGCTCTTAATCCGCACTTGCTCCGTTGTATTAAAAGACATCACTCTGCATGAGTACGTCAGCAAAGTATAAAAAAATGTAAATGTATCCAGCACAGTAGTCGCCATGTTTTTCCTTTAATTTGTCAGTTGTCTATATATATATATATATATCATTATGCAAACAAAGTACTTTGTTAGAACGTCTGGTTTCATATTTACTAATGAGGAAACTCTTACGGCTTCAAAGACAAGTAATAAAACTAAACACAGCTAAACTCTGTAACCAATGATCTGGTAAAATGCACTGCCATAGTTTACACCATTACCTTTGCACTTGTAGCTGTGTAGATAAAGCCATATTTGTTGTTAGCACTTTAACAACTGGCTTGCCAATATTTAATCTTAAACTGCTTCTAAATCCAAATCCAAATTTACAGGCTGCTTCGAAAAATTTTCGACCCTAAGATTTTCAACCTTTGTGAATCAAAAGATTGTCGGCTGCTATTACGATCCAAAAAAGGTTTACATATACGGCTGAAATAGCAACCATTTTTATATTTTATAAACCTTTACTGTCTGTTCCAGCTTCAATAGCAAAAAAAAAATTAATCTAAAACTGTTGTGAACATTATGACTGCTACACATAGCAACTATAAATTCCTTCATATAGGGAATCTGCTTTGATTTATTGCATTATTTTGTAACTGGAAACAGGATTTTTAAAACTGTTACAGGATATCAGATGTGGATCCTACCCAAACCGCTTTTATCTCTTTGCAGTAGAGTTTCGGAACATTTTTCTGTCAGTATGTGTTGTAAAATCATACATCATCAGTAAATAACAGCGTTACAACTGTTTTTTAGTAGCATCACTGCGCTGCTAT
This sequence comes from Sisor rabdophorus, assembly GCA_026260075.1. Classification (NCBI taxonomy): domain Eukaryota; kingdom Metazoa; phylum Chordata; class Actinopteri; order Siluriformes; family Sisoridae; genus Sisor; species Sisor rabdophorus. The sequence goes on along the minus strand of JAOTQW010101236.1, from coordinate 6,836 downwards.
GTATCACATAACTCTTGTGATAAATCATTTATTGAGAGGAGTTTTCAGCATTTGTTTGTGTGTTTATTTTATTATTTTATAAGCAGTTAAGCAAAAAAAATCCAGTTAATCTTATTTTTGAATACTGAGAAAAAAGTTATTATTTTTAATAGTTGTGTGACTGATATTTGAGTCTGTGTTGCCCTTCCTTATGTAAGAAACTTTGGAGTTGAGTACAGTTTCAAATTATTGGATCACCGGGCACATCCTATTTGTAGAAGATAATATTTATTACAGAATTAAAAGGAAATAAAGGAAACCCGCAGAAAATACAGATATAAATTGTGGTACACATTGCGGTCTAAGCATAAATTTACAAACACATTTCAAAACATTTTATGGCTTTATAAACATAGTTGACTGACTCTTAAACTGCTTCAATTATAAAATGCACACAGTTGAGGAATACAGTATGACCAAAAATAAAACATGCTGAGTTTGCAAATGTGCAAAATAAAACACACTTATACATGTCAAAATAATGCATGTTAAAAAAAGGAGAACAAAAAACCCTAAAAATGATTAAAGGCCAGTGTATCAGTAGATTTTTGTTAGGATATAATGATTATGTGCTTACCCTTCCCACTGTCACACTAAAACAACACATGATTAATAATAAGAAGAAGAAGCTAATTTATCATTGTTTTTCAGTAGTTTGGCTGTTTAGGAAATAAATAGAATATAGTCACTTTCATTAATATATAAAACAATTTGGACATATGCTCTCGCACAGTGCTTGTCACCTTTGGAAGAAGACCAACTGGTCGGTTTGTAGGTGTGTGTGTGTGTATATATTAAGTTGGAGGAGGTCCATTAGTGTATTTCAGCATAGGATAGAAAGATCTGGCAAAGTTGTTGGACAGAGTGCAACTGTAGTCATCTTCAGACAGCGGGACCAGGCAGGCGAACACCAGCAGCAGAAGGAAGAGGATGTGCAACGGGAAAGCGGCTCTCAGTACCCGGGAGAAGAAAGAACGAGGTGGGGAGGAATCTCTGTTTTGTGCCCTTAAACAAAAATAATTTTTACTTTAGTTTATTTTAAAATAAACCTTTTTAGCTCTTGACTGTCACTTAAGATAAAAACAAAACTTATAATAATTATACTGTACTGCATATTAGATTAAAAAATGTGACTGTAGTAATACTGTATAGTATTAGTATAGTAAACTTCACTATACTATTCTTTACAATCATCAGCTTCGACTGCAATACAATACAATGTCCTATACACTGTATAATATTGTTGTATACTGAATAATACTGCGAGTAATAAACGAGTAACAGTACTTTCAAATTAATCCTAAATCTAACTGGTAGTCAGTGTAATGGCCAGTGTGATATGTATGTAACATACTAATTTATTATTGCTTTTTACACCATAGTATAACTTTTCTATCATTTTATTTTTTATGAATCAAAAGTTTAAGGCTTCACTATAATTGTACATATAGTATATATATATACATATATATATATATATATACCTTGTGGCTCCAGATGATCTGCTTGCTGTTATATCCTACAAACCCACAAAACAAACACAAATTATACATCACTTATACATATCTACAGTATGTACATAATTTTAGGAACTTCTGATAGCTGACCACAGATGAAGATCCAGGCCCTTCCATGTTCCTCATGGCCAATGCCTCTGGAGAATCCTAAAGCAAAGAATACTGTGTTAAACTATTTGTCTATTTTTTTAAATAATCAAATAATTGTATTATTGTTCAAATAAAATTGGAAGTTTATGTAATCCAGAGCAACTTACACTTACATAGTGTTGCTAAGTTTGTGGTCACCTACCCCTAGATCTATATATAGTTCCTTTCCAAACTCTTGCTAAAAAAGTCTACAATGTTTTGTGATGTTGTAGCATTACATTATTCCTTTACTGAAACTAAAGACATCCAACATTGTTTTTAGCATGACAATAACCCTGAACACCTTTGGGTTAAACTGGAATGCTGACTGCACCCCAGACCTCCTTTTCTGACATCAGTGTCTGATCTCACTAACACTTTTAGGAGATATATCTCACATTCACATTAAGTTTTTTATTGTAGTGGAAAGTCTTACTAGAAGAGTGGAGCTTTATCAAATAGCAAAATAGGAATAAATTTGGAATAAGATGTTTAAAATCATGTGTTTTTAATGCTTAACCACAAACTACTGGCAGTATAGTGTATCTATTTTATACATCTGAGAAATTGGAGATTAATGGCCTTGTTCAGGGGTGCAGAGGTGTAGAGATGGCCTTGGTGGTGCTTGGGAATCCAAATAAATTTACCAATTTTCTAGTTATCAGTCCAACACCTTATCTACCATTTCCCCATAAATAACCTCACAAGCTCCATAATAGAAAAATTTACCACCAATTTATCTACTGTTACAGCAAATTTGTTCAGGATGCAAAGATCTGGAAATCTGTACATCCAGGATTTGTCGAAATTAATTAAAATAATAACAGACAACTCCTGTTTTGGCATTTGTGCGTTTTTTAAAAAAAAATTTTGTAAATCAGAAAACCTCAAATTAAAAATAAGTTACTGTTCTGGAAATTTATTTAGCTGTTTTCCCCCGGCAAACATCAGTTCATAAATAATGTAATACCTTGTTTGAGTAGAAAAACATGTGTCAAAAAAGCGGGTTCTGAAACCAGCTCCCCATTTTATCATCATCTAATACACATTTGTTCTTATGATTCATTCTGACAAATCCAATATGTAGTTAGTCCTCTCAGCAGCATAGCATGTACCCCTGCTAGAACTTCAGTAATGTAGATATGTAGTAAATGATTCTAATTTGTTCTTACCAAGCGCTCCTGAACGGTTTGGAGGTCCTGCTTGACCTGCTGCAACAGCAGCCGTAATTTGTTATGAATGACATAGAGCTTCTCCGTGGCCTCGTATTCATCTTCTGACCCTGAATCAGGGAGCAGCTCAGTGGTTATTTCCTGCAGAGAAGACACCCGTCTCTGCCTGGCTTTCAGCTCATCTTCCAAACTCTACCAGCAGGGGGGGTAGTAAACATCATTAGAGCTTGCTGTTTATTTACATTTATAACACTTTTCACACTTTAGCTGTTGCCTTACAAAAGAAAATAATTTTGAAAAAAAAATAGTTTAAAATTATATCTATATCCTCTAATGGAATATAAATATAATCCTAGCATGGGAAGAAAAATGTTTAACAGATGATATAAAGTATATATAAAGTAGAGGAACTAATGACCTGTCTACAAACCTTCACTTTTAAGCAGGTTTTAAACATAATATTTCTGGTTGCTAATGTGGAATAACATTCATTAATTCATCTTCTATACATGCTTATTCCTAAACTCGGGGTCACGGGGGTCCGCTGGAGTCCTATGCCAGCGCACATTGGGGTACACCCTGGACAGGTCGCAAGTCCATTGCAGGGCCACAGACACACAACCACACGCACTGATTGGTGACTAGAAGATTTGGTTCATAGTTACCTGTTTATTAAATTTGTTTAGTCAGAAATTAATCTTGATCTATTTATTTATTTATTCATTCATTTTTTATACCCACTTAATCCCTAGCTTGGGGTCACTAGGTCTGCTGGAGCCTATCCCAGTGTGAACAAGGTGAGAGGCAGTGGTACATCCAGGACAGGTCGCCAGTCCATCGCATCGCTAACATAAATGAACAACCACACACACCTTACTCCTATAGGCAATTTAGAGTCACCAATCAACCTAATGTACTGTGGGAGGAAAAAGGGAGAACCTGAGGTAACCTATGCAAGCATGGCAAGAAAATGCAAACTCCTTGCCCAGAAATCAAACCCAGGACCTTCTTGCTGTGGGGCGACCGTAATAACCACTACAACCTTTGGATTTATTTTCTATATTTATTGTTCAATGACAACATTTACATTTACAGCATTTGGCAGATGCCCTTATCTAGAGTGACTTACAACTAACCAATTGGGGTTTAAGGGCCTTGCTCTACTAAAAATATCTATAGAAATATTTTTGCCACCAAAACTTATAAAAAATCTTTAATAAAAGTTTATCAGATATTTAGGTGTTTATTTAATTAATAAACTAAGCTGGCGTAGTGGTTAACACGGTCGCCGCACAACAAGAAGGTGCCAGGTTCAATTCCTGGGCATGGGATCCTTCTGTAAGGAGTTTGCATGTTCTTACCATGCTTGCATGAGTTTACTCCAGGTTCTCTGGTTTCTTCCTACAGTCGAAAAACATGTACATTATTTGATTGGTGACTCTAATATGCCCATACGAGTTAGTGTGTTTGTTCATCTGTGTGGCCCTGCGGGCTGGCAACCAGTCTGGGTTGTACCCCTGCCTCTCAACCTATATGCGCCGGGATGGGCTCCAGCAGACCCCTATGACCCTGAGTTAAAGAATAAGCAAATATAGAAGATGTATGACTAGATGAATCATGAATCATAGATTTGCATGTTCAGCATCAGCTAAATAATGACTGCTGCGATCTATTTCCCCACCCTAAGAACTCATAGAAGCACCAAACTTTATATTGTAATTAGCGTGAGAACCTCTAACCATGGGTAGAAAAAAGTTAATGAGGCATGTCAAGAGCAAAATAATTAGGGTTTTTTTTGCAGTTTATAGCTACATGTCCAGGACCAATTATGTAAAAAATTCAGTCAAGGAGTCCTGCAGTGCGTCCGTTTGTATTTTTTTGACAGTCGTACAGGGCGGCGCGGTGGCGCAGTGGTTAGCATGGTCGCCTCACAACAAGAAGGTCATTCGTCTGATAAACAATAATCACAAAAAATTCACACATTGTCAAATTCACACACAGTCCAAAGTCAATCTCACCATCAGAACAGCTCTGTGTTCATGCAGCACAGACGGCTGTACAGATGAATCGTGGATGTTTACAGTGAATCTCCGGCTCTCAGCATGGGCCAGCCACAGCAGGAGAGAGTGCAACGTCTCATGAAACTCCTACAAAGAGCAGAAATAAACCATCCTTGGTAAACATATGCTAAAGGTATGAAAATCTAAAGTTTAAACTTTATTAAGTGGAATAAAACCATTAGAGAGACAAGAACTGAACCACACCTGGGCATATCGTTTGTACCCAGATTTACACACACAGCACTATATTTAGGGCTCTAACCTGGCAATGCATGAAGGACTTTCTTAGATTGTCCTCCCACTCTTCCAGGCACACACAGGCCTTGGTCCAGCTTTGGTTCATGCTGCACAAGTCTTCCTGTAGCTTCTGCACCTCCACACCTGTTTCACACTGCAGCTCCTTCTCACCCAGGTTTAAACTCAGCATCAGAGTCTTATAGCGTGCAAATGTCTTCTGCATGTCCTGTTAGAAACAGAGGATAGTGAGAGAAGGGTTTATGGGGTGCATAAATAACCTATTAAATATTTTATATTATTTTGATTATATCACAGTAAAATATACAAATATACAAGCTCAAAAATCTCAGTAAATTTAAACCTACAGCTTATTAATATGACCATAATATTATTTATTAATTTATCTTGTATACCCGCTTCTTCCCAACTTTGTGTCATAGGGGTCTGCTTAAGCCTATCCCAGCACACATAGGACGAAAGGCAGAGGTACACCCTGGACAGTTCACTAGTCCATCACAGGGCCACACATAGACGAACAACCCCACACACTCACACTCACTCCTATGGGCAATTTAGAATTGACAATCAACCTGATGCACATACTTTTTGGACTTTGGGAGGGAAACTGGAGTACCAAGGGTAAATCTACGCAAGCGCAGGGAGAACATGCAAACTCTCAACAGAGTTCAGAACCGAACCGAACCTGGGACTTTTTTGCTGTGAGGTGACCGTGCTAACCACAATGCCACTGCCCTGCCCAACCATAATATGAACCAAATAATATTTGAATGAAGGAAAACAATAGTAATTTAACTGATTAAACACTCTTGCAACTGATTAAACTTTATATGTTTTAGTGAGGAACAAAAAGGCTGTGAGGAGTTTGCATCTTTTTCCCATGGTTGCGTGGGTATCCTCTGGGTACTCTGGAGTGTGTGTGGCCCTATGTGTGCTAGGAAAGGCTCCCGCAGACCCCCGTGACCCTGTGTTCAAGATGAATAAATGAATTATTGAATATGTTTTGGTTTATTTACATAACTAGCACTTTTGTATAATTCTATCATTAGTTTTATATTATAAAGTCATTAAATAGCATAATTATGCTCAAACTTCCTTAGTTCACACCTTTAGCTGTTTAACCCTGGCCTCCATGATCTGCACACTAACACATGGTGCCTCTGCTTTTTGGAGTTTCTCCAGCTCAGGGATGACCTGCTCTAACCAACAAGTGATGTTGTGCAGATCAGATATTAGCTGTTTCCGATCTTTGCTGTAGCACTGCTTTTCCCTGACTGCCCGGGCCTGAAGAAGCTCCCAGCGCTCAATCACTCCTGCAGAGGACAGAATAAAGAGGAATAATAACAGAAACTAATAAGTGAATAAATCACAGAGCAGATTTGTGTTTATATTTTATAAAGTTTTCTTTAAGTGCCAAATAAATTAGACAATCTGTCAAATGAGTTTGTTGCACATATAAGGTGTCATAGTATTCAGAATATTTATTTACTCATCTTCTTCCTATACCTGCTATACCTCTTCCTATTCCCAAACTCAGGGTCACAGGGTTCTGCTGGAACCATAGGAAGAACAGGGAAACTTTGCAGGAATTCCTTGTACCCAGGAATCGTCTATCTGTCTGTCTGTCTGTCTATCTATCTATCTATCTATCTATCTATCTATCT
>JAOTQW010101193.1:0-10155 GCA_026260075.1 Sisor rabdophorus | reverse complement strand
ATTCGAACCCGGGACCTTCTTGCTGTGAGGCAACGGTGCTAACCACTGCGCCACCTGGTTTCTAAAAACATGAAAAATCCCCTACGTACTCTTACTCAACAGCCATTCTGTACAGTTTTACAATAAAGTGCAGACTGTAAGGCTGATGGCGTTTACGACAGTCGATATTCTGCGTTCTATTGGCGGCATAAAAAAGTCACGTGAGTAACATCGCATATAAAAGACAACACTGACGCTCGCCGATCGCTTTTGTGAGAGGTTTAGTACCCAAGTTTAGTACTAATGATGTCTAATTTTCAAGGTATATAGAATCTTTTTATTAAGATCTGGATATAAAAAAGACATTATATTAATATACGTTAAAAGCATTACTTAAAAATCTTATCGCACTTAAGCACCGATAACTTTTCAGGTTCTGGTTCGGAGGTCAGTATGAGTCAGTTTTAGCATTGCGTTTTATTTAGATTCTCTTGTACAACCTGTACCCCCCCCCCCCCGGCTAAATAGGGTTTCACTATATTTCTTGGAAAGTAGTATTGTACTACGTTAAAGTATTACTCATATTTTTACGCTTAAAGACGCCATGTCCTTAACAAAATATCAACAGTCCGTAAAGAGTATTCACATACTGGCGCACCGTAAACGTAGCCTGAGTAATTTATGCACGAGTAAAATGTTATTCTGCACGGTTTTCCAAATTTAATATAGATTTCTCAGTAATAGTAACGTTGGGTAGTTGGGTTTGGTTGTACACCTGGCAACCCCAGAGAAGAGAGGAGGAGTTTTTTCTGGGTATCTGACCATGCCGACACACAGCAGTTGTGTTGGAAAATTTGCATTATGTGGCGTTTCTTTTTTTTTCTGAGAGAACCAAACGAGCTAGGTTAAAATACAAATTGATTATTATTTTTGTTGTTGTTATTATTGGTTTTGTTATTATTGTTATTATTATTGAAATATGGGGGTACCCAAATTCTTTTTACTTTTTTTCAACGTTTGTCATTGTTCCAGTCAGGTTTAACTCAGCTGTATCTCTGTTTGATTGGCAGGTGGTAATGTACCATTATCAGTGGAAAAAACAGAACGGCGTTCTCATCAAAGCTTTGCGGGCCTTGGTTTTCCGATGTAGATGAAGTTTTTGCACCTTTTTTTTTTAGCAAAGAATGGGGTAAGTTAAGCATAAGAACAAGAAGAACAACCTCTTCTCTTAATACGAAAGGCTAGAAAGGATTTGTGTTATAAAATAATTTAAAAAATAATCTTTGGTATAAAATTAATTTTGTATCTCTAAATTTGCAGGGAAAAGGTTGGGAGATAGAAAACGATTAAACTGAACTTGAAGCAAGATTAATCTCGAAGAGAGCAATGATGCTGTGCTGGTGGGGGTAAGACAAGAAGCACTGAATAGCACAAATAATGACCTTTTTACATATTATAATATGTAAAAAGTTCTTCATTTATAAGTATAATAAGTATAAATACTTTATAAATACTACTAAATCATATTATAAGTCATTTATTATGGCAACTCTTTTTTAGAGAGTACATATCTTAAGTATAAGTAATCAAAGAGCTGTTGCTTACAGAATACGCAGAATACTTTAAACCTTTGTTTGGTATAAAGATTAAGACAAAAACTATCTGACATTTTAATTTCTAAAAAAATGGCTGATCTTAACACTTTTTCCGCTTCCAACCTTGTTAAACAATTCAAGTGCCAGTTTTAAATGTTTATCATGCGAATAAGTTATTTGTTTTTAACTATTGTGTATTTATAATAAATATTAAGTATTGCCTCTACGAGTTGTTACTTGTCAGATAATTCTAAGCTTGGTTCCTAGTGTGTTTACATATTAAAATTATTGTAGATATTTTTCAATTACATACTCAGACCAAAATAGAATTCTAGGCAAAAAAAGACTGTTTTACTATATATAAAGTAATGGTCGTGGATGGTACAGATATTTGAATAAATCGTTGAAGATTAGTTTCCTGTGGATAATATAAAATAGATTTTATAGTCCTCTATAAATCTTAAATCATTGAACTGTCTAAGGTTATATTACACCTGCTGTAAGCCCCACTTGAAAAACCAGAAAACTTACTTATCCATCTATTGTCTAAACCCACTTAATCCTAGTAATGGACACTGCTATAGTCATTGGGTGAAAGACAGGTGTACAACCTGGAAAGGTTGACAGTCCCTCACAGGGCCACATACAGACAAACCACATTTTACTTTCAATTATTTGTTTATTCCTCTTCTACGCCTGCTATGACTGGGTCATGGGGGTCTGCCTATCCCAGCGCACCCAGGGCGAAAGGCACCCTGGACAGGTCGCCAGCCCATCGCAGAGCTACACATAGACAACAAACACGCACACTCAGGCTGACTCCTTTGGGCAATTTAGAGTCACCATTTAAACTAATGTACAGTAAACCCCTAAGTGCTTGGAGAACATGCAAACTCTGCACATAGCAGCTCCATGACCGGGACTGCACATAGTCTCCATGACCCTACTTTCAATTATTCTAATTGTAAATTTTGATTTGTATTGGGACCTGTCCAGGGTGTACCCCTGCCTCTCGCCCTAATGTGTGTTGGGATAGGCTGCAGCAGACCCAGAGTGTTGCCCTGCGATAGACTGGCGAACTGTCCAGGGTTTACTCCTGCCTCTCGCCCTATGGGATAGGCCCCAGCAGAACCCCTTGACGACGCGGGTATAGAAGATGAATGAATCAATTAATAAATGAAAGAATGTAGTAACAAAACGTCTTTACCCGTTAGTTCATTTCCTGGCCTCCTCTAGAGGGAGCCAAATGTCAGTCCATAGCCAATTTACTAGCACAACAAGCAATTTCGAACACTAGAGTGAGTCATGCATTTGTTATAAAAGTTGCTGTTACTTAAATCTAAAGTCTGAACTTTTCACATTTTGTCCCATAGTGGAACTTTACTGTATATCAGTGGCTTTCAGAGTTTGCACCTAGAGTGAGTAGCTGCTATTTTGAGTGTCTCTTAATGTAGATCCTTTAATATATATATTTTTTAACCTAATGATCTTTTCTGACTGGTAAGCCTATTAATATTGCTGAGTCAGAAAAAAAAATCCCAAATGTCACAGTTTACTCACTATTTTATTTTATATTTATAATCTATTTTATACCTTGATAATAAACTAGAAGGTTTGTTTCAACAACTGTAAAAGCTTAAAATAGAAATCATTCATGATGTGTCATCCGTCATACATTCCATCAAATTATCTAATTATCTCATCATGTTTTTATTTGAAAACCAAGATAGCTACCATGAAAATAACCAGGCTAGTGTTTATATATCAGAAAAAGTACTTGCAACTGTTGCCCTCAAAGGCATCCTTTTCTGCTTCAGACAATAGACATTGCAAAATGTATAATGCTAAATCGACCTTAAATTTAAGGGTCAGTGCTCGAAATAAACAGGCTACCATATATGACACAAGGAAGCAAGACATTATGGCAGACAGACATGACTGTTTACTTCTGGCTCACATCCTTATAATAAACTAGAAATACCAGTTTAGCAACTGCTTACTACAATAAAAGTGTTGAAAGAAAAAAAACCTTAAAAATAAAAATAAAAAATATATACTTTTAATGAAAGATAATTTCTTTCTTTTGAATTTGTGTATAATTTTAATACAGATTTAATAATAAACATGAATATAATGGTAATAATAAAATAACTAATGTTTAACTTGGGCGGCACGCTGGTGTAATGGTAGCACGGACATTCACTGCAAGAAGCTTCGGGGTTCGTTTCATGGTCAAGGAGTCTTTTTGTGCGGAGTTTACATGTTCTCTCTGCACTTGCATGGGTTTACTTCGGGTACTCCCGAAGAACATGTACATTAGGTTGATTGGTGATTTTAAATTGCTCATAGGAGTGAGTGAGAGTGTGTGGCTGTTTGTCTATGTGTGGCCGTGAGATGGAATGGTGACCTGTCCTTGGTGTATTCTCGCCTTTTGCCCTATGTGCGCCGGGATAGGCTGTGACACCAAGTTACATTTATAACATTTGGCAGACGCCCTTATTCAGCACGACTTACAAATGAGCAATTGGGGGTTAAGGGCTTTTCTCAGGAGGCACAGAACCCTGGTCTTTCTGGTATCAGTCCAACACTTTAACCACCAGGTATCTTGTGTGTAAAAAAGATGAATGTTTAACTTATTATAAAAATGAAAACAAAGTTAAATATCAGAAATAAATGAAACCATCAAGAATCATTTATTCTTTTATCTATAACCGCTTATTCCCTTGCTTGGGATCGCGGGGTCTTTTAGAGCCCATCCCAGTGTAAAAAGCAGGGTTACACCCTGGACAGGTTGACAGTCAATTACAGGGCCACACACATAGACAAACTCACACTCACTCTTATGGGCAATTTAAAATCACCAATCAACCTAATGTACATGTTTTTACACTGTGGGAAGAAACTAGAGTACCTGGAGTAAACCCATGCAAGCGTCGGGAAAACATGCCAACTCTTGCCCAGGAATAGAACCTGAACAGATTCCTGACTTGATTTTTAGTTGTTTGACAGCCATGATTCGAGGTATACATTCATTTTTAAGAAAATTCTTAAAAAAAGTGTTTTCAAAAAGAAGTTTAGCTTTAATTTTGTTGTTAATTGTGATTGAAGAAGATTTTTGGCAGATCCAACTGTTGATTTTATTGATAAATTTGAATAATTTTAAGGAATGTAAAATTCCAAAGAGGAAAAATTATGTTATTTGTGTGCCTGAGATAGCAAATATTTCCCTTTCAATATTTATATGGCCCATAATCTGACTTAAACGGCAATCTGATGCTGTAAATCAGTGGAACATGTATTATTATTATTACAATACAAGTTTTAGATCTTCCTTCTCTGCACTCTTGTGATAAACTGTTTATTGTTAGAATATTGCTGAAATACTTGTTTCCACATTGTCTAGAAATACCAAATTAGTGGTTGTTCGTTTTGCAAGGTTGGTGTCTGACTGTCTGACAGTCCCTAAATCTGGAGGCCACCACCAGAAACATGTGGTAAATGCTTTACATTTTAGTCACAACAACAGATCTGATTCCTCTCGATTTTCAAAATAGATTTAGTTTACACTGATATTAGACCACAAACCATAAGGCTGCACTGACTGAGACTATTTAACCGCTATCTTAGCATGGCTCGTACAGAAGTATGGGACATCACAGCCACGTTGTGTAACTTAAGCTTAGAGCAATGCTGTGGAAACCTCAGACTTCTATAAATGGTACAGCAGAAAGAGACACACCCTTGGCACAGTTTTCCGTCAGATCTGTAGTGTAACTGTGCAAGGCTATACTCCTCATCCACCCTACAGCCACCGTTAATTTATTTCTGTCTAATTTATAAAACATAGCAGGGCTAAATAGGTTTAGCAGAACCAGCTGTTTTTCCCAGCAATTTTTTTAACCAAATGACAAATTGCGATCAGACTTTACACAACATTATGATCATAACAGATAAAAGATAGAAAAGCAGAAGCAAAGTTTATATATAGAAGCAAGTCTGTACCTTCAATTGAAGAATATTTATTTCACATGTAAATACACTGAAAAAAACCAATATATATATATAAATATATAATACAAACACTTATTATTAATAATGCTGATGTAATACTGTTTAAAAAATAAAAAAATCTACCACTCAATGTAGCTTGCTAATAACAAAAATAGACTAGATAAATTGAACATTTGATTCATGGCTTTAAGCATGTTTAATGGTAACAGTTTGCTCTGACCAGAACTAAAGAAAAATACTACTCTATACAATGGAGATTATGAATATTAATTTGCATTATATTTTGCATATGTTTCATCATAATTAGAATAAAAACTAAATAATAATTTATGCATTCGATGCAGAAAACAAAAAGATGCATATTGAAGCAATTTTAAAACATCTGCCATTTGGTTTGCATTTTTACAACCAACTTAACATGAATAATTAATTTATTCCATGGGTAATATTGTTTTGTTAACATAAAATCTGAAATCTGAAGGTTTCAGTCGAAGTTTGGAAAAGATGTAAAGCCTGATTTTGGTGCTGAGAGAATGAAAAGTCATACAACAGGACTAGTCCTTCTCTGCTTTAACATCTGGTACTGGAGCTTCTGCCATTGCCACTGGCTTCAGTTTTGGCCACAAGCAAGCGAAGGGAATCTCCAGATGTCCTGATAATTTCCCTACCACTAGGAAAGAAACAAGAGATGCAGAGAATAAGTGCTTCAGACATATTTTAAATAGTAAAACCCTGGGGTAACAAGTCTGTCTGTGACTTCCAGTTTTTAGTTTATTCGAATTAGAGCTGGATGATTCATATGATGGCGGCACCTCTATGTGGAGTTTGCATTTTGTCCCTGTGCTTGTGTGGGTTTACTCTGGGTACTCTTGTTTCCACCCACAGTCCAAAAAAGATGCATGTTAGATTAATTGATGATTCTAAATTGCCTCCAAGAGTGAGTTTGTGTGTGTTGGTCTGTAGTGGCTCTGCGATAGACTGATGATCTGTTTGGATAGTACCCCTGCCTTTTGCCCAATGACAGCTGGGATAGACTCCAGCAGATCCCTGTGACCCTGATTACGAATGATCTGGAATAGACAAAGGCGTAAGGGTGCGATTCTCAGGCAAGGGGTCTTTCTCCCCCAGTGCTTGTGTGCGTTGACTCCGTTTTCCTCCCACAGTCAAAAAACATTAGGTTAATTGACTACTCAAAATTTTCCATAAGAGTGAGTGTGCGTGTGTGTGGCTGTTTGTCTATGTGTGGCCCTGCGATGGACTGGCAACCAGTTCAGGGTGTACCCCTGCCTCTTGCCCTATGTGCACTGGGATAGGCTCTAGCAGACCCCTGTGACCACAAGCTAGGGAATAAGTGGGTATGGAAGATGAAATAATAAATGGTATAGACAATGAATGAATGTTTTAAGTGTTTGTGTAGCAGCTTTTTTGATAGAATAGTGTAAAGACTAGGGAGAAGCTGTGGTTAAGTGGTCACCTCACAACAAAAAGATTCCTGGGCAAGGAATCTTTCTGTGCGGAGTTTGCATGTTCTCTCTGCGCCTGCGTGGGTTTCCTTCCACAGTCTAAAAACATTATATTCTTTATAATTAAAGAATATTATATTGGACACATACTGTATAAGCCAGCTGCTTTGAATTATTTAAAATGTAAAGGTATTTTACATTTTAGTTTCAAAGTTAATTTATAATCTTTAAACCATTCAGTTTAACAACAGATTCAGGATTTGCATTTACATGTTATTCCTTATGTATGAATATGACATTTTTAAGCTGATTTAAGATATTTTAATATTCGTTTTTTTTCCATTACCTGGTGTCTGTATTAATTTCTGAATCGACTGTCTTTCTGACAAAACCTGCTAGTGCATTTTGCAAATTGGTACAAAAGGTCATCTGTGAAAATGCTTCTAATAATCATTGATGATAAGTTTTTATGAGTGTATACTCACATCTGGTAGTCGATGCCTACAAGGCTGATGCCGTTCACAGCCAGGATTCGATCACCCAGCTTGAGCTTTTGACACTGTGCAGCTGGTGAACCTGGGACCACAGACTTTATGTAGATCCCATTCATCCCCAGTGGAGATTTCTAGAGAACACACAAAACACAACCCGCAACATTTTAGTCATCCAGTCGTCATTGTCTCTAATATGTCACCAATGACTGAAATTCTGGAAAATGCAGGGGACCACCTCAGGAGCTCAGAATAGTCTATTAGTCATTATATAAAATCACCAGGCCAAAGAAAAGCTAGCTCCTCCTTATTGAGTTCTCTAAGGATCTTTCAAAGAAGTTTTAGAGCCATTAAAACTAATTTCAACCAGGTAAAGAATTTTACATACAGGAGCATTTCTATAATTTTTCTTTATGAAAATATACACAGCCACATGCCACTCTTTCAGCTTCGTTATAGCTTGAATGATTGCTTATAAAATGTCAGTTTTCAGTTTCCCTTTTTCTAACAAACACAATCTGGGCTACCAGATATCCAATTGTATCCAAAAGAGAAATAATTGTCATACAAATTGCTACATTTCAGTCCATACATTAATCTAGATATGTTAAAAATGGTTTTAAGTAGAAGAAATTGTGTAGGTCGAAAAGTCTATATCTATAAAATCTATAAAAAGTAAAGCAAAAAAAGAATCTCACCAGTCCATCAACCAGTGCTAGGCCAAGTCCATGAGGTCCCCTTGACACCTCTACTGTGAACACCTCATCTTGCTCATCTTCCTCCTTTTCCATTTCTCTCGTTCCATTTGTCTTTTCTCCAAGACCACTCTCTACACAGTAAAATAATCGTAAAAACACAGCTCCTACATGTGGTTTGTACTTAAGTGATAATGATTCAGAAATGTTATTTTGTTCATCCTTTGGATGCGTCACTGCATCAGAACCACAAAGGTTACAGGTCCCCCACCCCCTAAAAAGGTTCAGAGCATGGACTAGGCCTTGAACTTAAGTGCAAATAACACTTTATCCATGGCTCTTTTCTTGCCTGACATAACCACCCTGGCTTAACCTTGCATACCAAAAAAAATTAACATGACTGGAAGAAAATGCAATCGCGTTAAACAGGTTCCTTTTCATCAGTATTGAGAATGTAAAGTCTATAAATGAGCACAATTTTAAACAATAAGTATAAACATCAGACAAAAAATAATAAAGGCAATTAGTGTCGATGTAACCGGATTAGTTTGAACAGTAGTTCTTTGTGAATTATTACTGATCCATCAGAGTTCAGGCCTTAAACTTACTAAGAGCATGCATTAAAAATTAATCCTATTGTTTATGTGTTTAAAATTTAGGGGCATTAAAAGAAACAGCCATACTTGCTTTTTCACTGTGAATGTTCCATAATAGAAAGATTATTTTAAGTCTAACTTCAACATTACTCCTTATTGGAATGTGCTGGAATGCACTGAATCATAGAATTTGATGAGCACAACCCATGGTGACATGGCTTCTCAATACTAAAACTAATTAGAGTCAGAGCACACAATATCCCACGCTTGCATTCATCCCACACATGACCTCATCATTCTGACTAACAAAAACAATAAACATGGAAAGAAGATTGCTCATCTTTTGAACTTGAAGAAAACTCTAAGGAGAGAGCATACCTCAAGCATTTTTTTCCAGTTCAAACTTGGCAGAAATATATTTTTTTTTCTCATTTATATTCACTCATAACTTCACAGAAGTCTGATTTGAAGGAGTGGAAAAATCATGATCTATGTTATGTAGAAATGTTATGTTTTAAGCTTATCAGCTAATAAGTTACCTTTAAAATTTTGTTTTACTTCTTCTTGTAGCCTGGCCTCAAGCTCGGACAGCTCCAGGCTTTGGGGTGTATTGGGTGGGGTGAGTAAGCAGGACGGATCCAAGGCCAGGCTCTTTTGTGAGCGCAGGTCTGTTTTTCCAGGCAGGCTATTCTGGAGTTCCAGGTTTTTTAGTTTCTGAGACAAGAGTGCTTCACAAGAACCAAGAGCATTGTGAAGGCCCCCAAGCTGAGGAGATAAAACAGCCAGGTACTGCTGTTGCTCTGGTATGTAACCAGATGATCTAGTTGGACTGGCTTTGATGGACCCAAAAAACTCCACTTGTGAATCTTGTGTAGCTTTCATCTGGTCAGTGCTGTTGTCCTAAATTAAGGACAACACCCAAATACCAACACAATCATGCCAAAACCCAAACTGAGGTGTTCAAAAAGCCATAAAGTGTGGTATTAGAAATACCTCCAAGGGTTGTTGTTTATTTTGTATCTCGTTGTTAGAGAGGCTGTCAATAAACAACTGCAGACTGTTGAGGTGGGCCAATAAAGCAGGTTCTGTAATAGGCTTCCCCAGATCCAAGTAAAATGTCTTGCTGGGCAAAATCAGAGGAGGATGATTGTCAAAACTCTCCAGAATTTCAGCTAAAAAAGATTAAAATCATAATCAGTGTTGAATGCTTATTTACAATAAGTATTCATTCATTTATTCATCTTCTTTACTTGCTTATTCCCGAATCCCAGGTCACGGGGGTCTGCTGGAGCCTATCCCAGCACACATAGGGCGAAAGGCAGGAA
>JAOTQW010101115.1:0-10159 GCA_026260075.1 Sisor rabdophorus | reverse complement strand
TAAGTGGGTAAAGAAGATGAAATGAAAATGAAATATATATATATATATATATATATATATATATAAATACCAAACTCAGATTCAGATCCAGTTAAAATTCAGATGCAGCTTTCTGTTCTGTTACAGTTTTGTAACAAAATGAAGTAAAATTAAGTATAAATTTATTTTGTACTATATACCACAAATGCTATCTTAACGCCAACATGATAGGAAATGTTCAACACCTGTATGTATCACATGCAGTTATTAATACAGTTTATATCAGACGTGGGCAAGCTCGGTCCTAGAGGACCACTCTCCTGCAGATTTTACATGCCTCAATACACCTACCTGTAAGTTTCAGCTCTCCCCAGCAAAAGCTTGATGAATTGGTTTATGTGTGTTAGATTAAGGCGAAACACTGCAGAACTGAGACTGCCCACCCCTGGCGTATATTATGGTGGATTTATCTGCTAAAATAGTACAAATAATTAATACCAATATTTCTGAAAGTTAAATTATACAAACTGTTTCTACTTTTATTAAATTAATTTTCACAATGCTGTGCTGTCACCGCTGTTTTTTGTTTGGATTTTTTTTGGACAAAACCACTTTTATTTTTTTTCTAGGATCTGTAATGTCACACACAGGACAGAATTTCAGAGAGCCTCACAAACCGGTTTTGTTAAGGCATTGTTGTCACACGAGTTTGCACAAAACAGGGAAGCTAAACTGGCTCATGTTGCTCTCATCTTGGTAAGTAGAACATGTCAAAGGTATCCCTTTACTAGGGATCGGCTACCAATTCTACATTTAATACTGTCAAAAATTAATTAATTAAATTGTTTAAGTAAAGAAGAGATATTGTTTATGAGCTAGTTGTGAATTAAAAAAAAATTATTTTCTTCTTTTTTATGTGTTTTAAAGGTGCGAAGGGAGGCACTGCGCAGATTGTTGGAGGAGGAAAGACAACTTTATGATAATGAACTAAACCAAAAAGGCCTGGTTATTTATCAGCAAAGAATATAACCTATTACACAACAATATACTTTACAAAGGGTGAGTGTGTGTGGTTGTTTGTCTATGTGTGGCCCTGCGATGGACTGGAGACCTGACCAGGGTGTGCCCCTGCCTCTTGCCCTATGTGCGCTGGGATAGGCTCAAGCAGAAATCCTGTGACCCTAAGCTGGTATAGAAGGGGTATGAATAAATAAATGAATGAAATATATTTATCATATTACATTGTGGTTTACAGGTAGGGAAGGATTTAACAATGGTTTAAGGCAGCCGGTGCAATGGGTTCGATTTCTGTCTTAAGTTCTTTCTGGTCCCAATTTCTCTCTATTTTCCCCCATTTCATTTCTTTGTCCTATCAATAAAGTCAAAAATGCCACCCAAAAATTATATGAAAAATGGATTGAGTGGATTGGGTGAAAAACACGAATAATATTAGATGGTTATGATTTATTGATTCAAATGCTAATACAGGATTACATCATCCTCCCTAAAATCACATTCAGCTTTAGACATGTGGGGCATTTAGTTTTGGTGCATTTCTGCAAGCTTATGAAGTATATAATTTTTTAGGAAACATGGCAAAAGCATGACAAAACTAGTAACACACAACAAAAAATTTCTAAAAAAAAGTTTTAACCCCGGGCACAGGGTCTTTCTGTGCGGAGTTTGCATTTTTTTCCCTGTGCTTCCGTGGGTTTCCCCTGGGTACTCCGGCTTCCTCCCACAGTCCGAAAACATATGCATTGGGTTGATTGGTGATTCCAAATTGCAAATGGACTGGCAACCTGTCCAGGGTGTACCCCCTGCCTTTCGCCCTATTTGCCCATGTGACCCCCGAGTTCGGGAATTAGAGACATAGAAGATGGATAAATGAATGAATGATTTTACCTTAATTAGCTCTTAGTTTCCATGTGATTATTGAATATGCTTTTAAATAATAATAAGCAGATGTAAGCAGATGGTTACACAGCATTTGTAAATTGCTGTAAACTACTGTAAAAGTGTATCCTAATGTTAATAGTCAGTGAAAGGCATATTTAGACGGCAATTTTAGAAACCAGAATTACTACAAACGTTCCCAAATACATTTGCAATAATAACTGTTTAATTATGTTTGCTAAGTTTTAGTTGAACTCAATTCAAAAGTTTACAAGGCAATTAACCCATTCAACAGCTTGGTGTTGTGGAAAATTATAATCAAGACACAAGTAGTACTTCAGAAGTAGTCAAAGTACAAAACACCATCCACTTTATTATACTTAGACAAGATAAACTGCTATGTGTAAGAAAAAAATAGACCAAACAAAACAAACATTTCATAACAGTGTTTCCGGTTTTCCTTTTCATTCTTGTTATAAATTACTGGCAGTCTTTTTTTCCATACACAACTTCCTGAACAGATAAAACAGAAAAATTTTACTACATACAACATGATTAACATGATCAATTAATGTTCTTACTAAAAAATTCTAATTATTTAAAACAAATTAGGTATTTATTTATTTAGGATTATGAAATAAAACATAATAGATGTGTTACCCATTAATTTTAAAGTGAGCAATAATTTAAAAAAAATAAGAAATTATGAAAAGTTGCACACAACTGAGATGAAAGAAGATATATATCTTACCTTCCCTCTTCCTGCTCTTTATCTATATACGCACAGATCTTTGTATCTCTGTCCAGAATCTGTTTCTGCAAACTATGAATCTCCATCTGCAGTGTTTGCAATTGAGTATCATAATCTGCTACAGAAATCAAAATGTGTTTTTTTATTAAAAAAATTAAAAACAGTTTCAAATACAAATAATATCACGATATACCATCGTCTGTAAAATAAATCTTACTTTTTAGAAATTCGATGACTGAAGCACTTTTAGATTTCTGCTGTTGAGCTTCTGTCTAAGAAGGCAGAAGAAATAAAATAGTAAAAATCCACACAGGCTGTTGTATATCCTTTTCCAATAACAAAGCAGTTGTCCTTTAAAATTTTGATGCTTGTCTAATTTAATTTGTTAACTGAATGTTATTATCTGATTTTTTTTATTAAAAAACAAAAGGAAGCTTTCTTAAACAACCAACTTTGGTTAACAAAAGGTGTATTAATAATAATAAAACTCCCAACATATAGTTTTATATCTTTTGTTTGTGACAAATTAATTTAATTGGTAAAACATTCAAATTAGTAATCTGTAGTTTTCCTGGTTTGTAATGTTTTTCAGGTCTGCATCTTTTTGTACGCTTTTTGTGCTTTCAAATGGGAAAACACGTTTTCTTTTAGCTTAATATTTTCATGCACATGATACAGTGCTATCTATGACAGAGCCAAAAGCTAAACAATACTGAGAAAACCTGTGTTTACATAATGTGTATAAATTGTTATCATACAGGCAAATGTACATCCTTATAAGCATATTGCAGGAGCTGCAAACAGAAAAGAATATACCATATCTACCGTATCTATGTTTATGTGCTTGACAGGTCGAAGTCGTAATGATGCAGGCAGGAATACATGTAAATAATTGACCGGTAGTAGTCTTAAATATAGACAGTAGCATGTCTTGCTTTAAAATCTATGGCAAATATAACTTTTTATCACATCATTTAGAAAAGTTGAATTATTAGTAGGAATAATATAGTATTATAAATATTAGAGAAGGGGTTCTGTTCTGTTCTGTAGAGTTTAGCTTTAACTTCCCTTAACACACCTGCAAGTTTCAAGACCTTAGAAAACTATCAAGACCTTGATTATCTAGTTTAGGTGTGTGTGACCAGGAATAAGGCTTAACTCTGCAGCACACCGATCCTCCAATTCGGTGACCCCTGATTTAGGATTTAGTTTCTACTTTTTTCTTTCTCTTTTTCTTACTTCTTTTCGTTCTCAAATATAGGTATAAACAATCCTAAGAAATAAAAATACCTAATCTACACACACTTGCAGTCACACATTCACTAAAACATAGGGTCATTTTAGACCCAGAAAAAGAACTGAAAGAAAACCAAAGAAAAGAATCATATATAGAAGAACATATAATACTCCACACAATAACCTGTCCTTAACATTAATTCAGACTGATGGAGTAGAGAAATGGCAATGCTGCCCACTCTGTTAAATACAAAACAAAATGTCTGCAGGTTTAAAAGCCATTCCAAATAATTGTGCGGCACAGTACAATTAATGCAAATTTTAACAGCATGTGTAACACAATGGAATAAAAGTTAAAGCACAATACTGTT
The DNA here is from genome assembly GCA_026260075.1 of Sisor rabdophorus. Lineage (NCBI taxonomy): Eukaryota > Metazoa > Chordata > Actinopteri > Siluriformes > Sisoridae > Sisor > Sisor rabdophorus. The sequence goes on along the minus strand of JAOTQW010101115.1, from coordinate 5,926 downwards.
CATGGCTGTTCATTCATTGATTCAATCATCTTTTATACCCACTTATTCCCTAAATCTGGGTCACAGAGGGTCTGCTGGGGCCTATCCTGGCACACATAAGGTAAATGGCAGTGGTACACCCTTGAGAGGTCATGATATTTAGAATCGCCAATCAAAATAATGTACATGTTTTTGGACTGGGAGGGAGAACTGGAATATTTAATGGATATTTCAATTAATGCATACATACATACATCTATCTATCCATCTAGCAAGAATCTGGAGGAAGCACCATTACACGGCGACATACAGACAAACAACCAAAAACACACATACACACTCACCCCTACAGGCAATTTGGAATCACCAATCAATTTAACAAATGTTTTTGGATTTTGGGAAGAAAATCCAATAGTTTTCTAAGGTCTTGAAACTTGCAGGAAGAAACTTGGGAAGAAACTGGAGAACCAGAGTAAACCCACACAAGAATCAGAAGAACATGCAAAGTCCACACTGAAACAGCCATGCTGGGGATACAACCCTGCGTCCTTTTAGATGCGAGGAAACAGTGCTAACCACTAAACAACTGTGTTTAAAATCTAATGGAAATATATGGATACCAGAAGACTGAAATCTGAAGTAAACTATAATATACTTGAACTCCAAATCTGAATTACTAAATAAGCAACAACACACAAAATAGGTAGTTACTAAGTCTTTCATGCCTTTTTTTTACCTTTTTTAATTGACAGGTGTTTAGGTTTTGCTCTGAGATTTCTTTCTCTTTTAACAATTCGCCCATCTTCTTCATAAGTTCAAGTTTTTGTTTGTCCCATGGAACCAGCTGGTTGGTCAATTTCTGCATTTCCATTTTGGAATTCTTTATTTCATCCTCATTTATCTTTACTTCTTTAGTGTTTGAAATAAGTACGTTTTTCATTTTGCGAATATTAAACTCCTGCTGTATAGCTTGAAAGGCCACGACCACCACTGCGCACACTGCCACGAACACCAATCCCCAGACAGCCTTCATTCCAAATGCAAGAGGTAGAGAAATTTTTCGATGGTGGTGAGAAAAAAAGGCTCCTTTCTATCTCTTCCCCTCTCTTTTTCTCTCTCTCTCTCTCTCTCTTTCTCTCTCACTCTGCTTCTCAGTTACTTCTTTGGAAACTGACTCCACAGGTTTTTATTAGAGCAGCACTGTCAGTGGTCAACTTTGACTACATTTCCCTCCCTTACTCCACCCTCCATCTGGGATCCGGGTGTACCTGTACAACCAGATACTTTTTTGCAGTGACGAGGCAACACTCAAGACAAATACAAATAAGACCATAGAAAGACCAGCCCATAAACGGAACTAAACCAAATAGCTGAGATAGACTTAATAGCATTTAGCGCAACAAAGGTACTGTCGCATGTAAAATGAGTAGGTGAACTTGCTCTTGCTCTCATTCACTCTTTCTGTCTCTTTATGTTTAAGAGTGCAATAAAAATGTTTCCTGCTTTGGAAAAACCAAAGGCCAAGGCCAAAGTTCTGCCTTAATTAAATGCTTACACATCCACTCATTGGTTGCTTAAATAGTACTAAAAATAGGGTTGATAATTTCTTCCACGCACAAACCACAACTAACCATGTATTTGTTTTGTTACATTAGTGCATATTATGTAGGTACATTATAAAGCTAACATTTATTAGCTCTGACAAATTTTTATAATACCTATATAAATAGGTTTTCAAGCTGTCCACGCCCTATTATATGAGTTCCATATATTTTCCTTATATGACTGCTCCAATGCCTTGTCAGACCAGAAAACAAACACTGCTCAGGTTCCCATTTACCATTTGTTCCAATATATCTTAAGTTAACCTACGAATGGCAGTGTATTAAAATAATACAGTGGCACATCAGCACTAATTGATGTCCAGAGTCTGGGTTGTAGTATAATTTCATTAGAATGAATAAATGAATGAATGAACGAATAAATGTTCAGTTACGATCTCTCATAGTGTATAAGACTATTTGCTTTAGGAAACAAACCCAGCCTGTGCACCTGTGCTAACAATGTTGGAGCCTACAGCATGTGCCGCTTTGGCCTCTTCTGATTCTCACTAGCGTGGGTCGCATGCAAAAGAGCTTTTTCTACTTTTTAAATTTCCAATGACTCACTAGAAATAAAAGTTTAAAGCCACACCTCTCTATTTAACTTTAGACATTCCTGAGCAGCAAAACAGCAGTTCCTGTCGGTTAAGTTGTACAGCTGGTCGAAACATAGATTGTTCGTTAATACAGAAGGATTTCAAGAAGTTCATCATGAAATATTTGTCAACAATTCTGGCCTTGAAAGTGGTGTTTATCGTGTTGCTGTTAGGCATTATTTACTTGAGGAAGACCTTGGAGTTCCAACTAACCAGGACTAGTTATTTTGAGAACCTAAGGAGTAAAGTGTCTGGTGACATGCTAAAGGAGTTAAAGGATAATAATGCTGATGCCAAAAAACAGATGCGCCAATTCAGGAAACAAATTGAGAAACTTATAATAGAGGTCAAAATAACTCAGGTGACTGTAGATGGGGAGAAAGCTAAGCTGAACATATGCAACAGTGATCTGGTGAGAAAAGGGAGGAATCGAATTGGTTAGTGGTGGGTCTATGTAAATTGAATTCTATCATAGCTATATTTCTGCTGCAATCTGTTTATCTACAACAGTACAATTATCAGCATATAATTAAGCAAGCAATCAAGTTTCTATAATATATATGTGTATATATTGTCTTTTTATACCATTCAGTGTGAAATTTCTTGGTGGTATTTACTGACAACAAGTGAAATAGTTATTAGTTTGCTTGTCAGTTATAAACCTCATTTTGTTTTTTCCCTTGGGATGTAGCAGGATATACTGAAGTCAGAGAATCTCAGCTGTTTAGGCCAGCATTTTCTTAAAATTGTTGTAATTTTCATTACAGAATCAGATCATGGCTGAAAATGATGCTCTAGATATAAACAAACAACAAATGTTATGTGAGTATAAAACTGTTGTGTTTAAATCTAATGTCATGCATCCAAACAAATTAAGGAGTCAGTGTCAGTTTAAAATTCGGTTCTTTTATGTGGATACGGTTGTTTGTGGCATTATTTTTAAGTAATCTCTTTTTTTCATTATAAGTAATTCATTTATTTTACATTATAAGTTGAGTTCCATCAGAAAAACGTCAGTTTTAAGAAGAAGATAGACAACTTGAAAACACAACTTGAAAAACGCAGCAATCTGTGTGAATATGTTAAACGCTCTGTTGAGGGAATGTAAGTATCATTATCTGAGTTTACTTTTGCACAATTTGAGAAGTGGGTCTGAACTGTTTTTAAGGATTATACATATACATTATGGTTATGAGAGAATGGGTCATTTTTCTATTATGCCCTTTTATGTGCAATTTTTTCGGTTTCGTAATTCTTCTTCTCTTTTCTTCTTCTCCTTTTGGCTGCTTCCATTTAGGGGTTGCCACAGTGAATCGCCTGTCTCCACCTAGCCCTATTCTAATATCCTGCTTACTCACACCCACTAACCTAATGTATTTATCGCATCCATATACCACCTCTTTGGTCTTCCCCTTTGCCTTTCACCTGGAAGCTCTATTGCTAACATCTTACCAATGTATTCACTCTCCCTCCTCTGTACATGTCCAAACCACCTTAATCTGGCTTCAAAACACCAAAACATGAGCCGTCCCCCTAATAAACTCGTTCTTCCGTTTCGTAATTATTGCATTAAAAAAACACCTGCTTATGCAAAGTGTAAATAAATAGAAACACTAAAATAAGTAAAATAATATTAATATTTTTGATCCACCTGAGCAGATAAGGGTTAGTAATCTTAGTGCTAAACACTACGCCCCGCGCCAGGCCTGCAATATGCTATGTTAATTATATTTTATTGTAATATATGTTAATTATATTTTATTTGCTTTATCTCCATACTTATACTGCTGTGATTTTATCTGTAGGTAACCCTTAACATTTTCCAATTTTTTTAATAGCTTTAATATTATTATTATTAACTAATTATGAATGAAAGAAAAAACACTGCCTAAATTGTAAATGATGTGTTACTGTTTTCCTTACAGGAAACTATGTGGTATCATACCGGTTTTATTAGCGGAACAATAACCCAAAGCTGACAACACAGCCTATTAGGACTCAAAGGCAGAAGTCAGGAAGTTAAAGCTTTGGGAACAAAGAGGGAATTGGACATTACAGTAAAATAAGCCTTTTATATGTATATAATAAAGAAAGACACGCACGCACAGACCTACAGTGTGTAAATTACACATTTGTGACATGTACATTTTATTTGCTCATTTTCAAAACCATTTTGTGGTTGATGAATACTCGCCCACTACATTTATTTTTTGTTTTTTAATTGGGTTTTATTTGCAAGAGATTTGCATTTTGTTTCAGCCTTTGATGGCAGCTATAAATGAGAATTCTTACATTACAATACAGTGAGCGCAATGCTTTAGCTATAATAGTGGAAAATAGTGGAGTGGAGCAGGTAGGTGAAGCAACAGGTAGGTGAAGAAACAACTTCTCTGAAGCAAAATAGCAAATGCGGAATATTGATCCTGATAAAACACAATGCATAACCATTATACTATTATCCATCATTATTTATCTGTCTGTGTGGTAACAATTGCAGAGTTTGCTTTAAACAAAGTGAACTATTTAATGCTTGGTAAAAAAAATTATTGGAGTTAATCAATCTCAAAAAAGTAATTCAGGGTGAAATATACTTTGTCCAAATACAATACAGTATTACAAAAAAATACAATAGTGAATGTTTGTAAGTATTTAAAAGCTTCAAGTGTACAGTTTATGTGTGGGGCAAAACAGACATTTGGGTGTTTAAAATCGAAATTTACCTTTGTGACGGAATGGGTTACACCTTCTAACACCAAAATGATTTGAATTGTCTATCTGACTTCAAATCCTCTTTAGCACAATTTCAACTGATAAGATGGTACACGATGGTAGTTCTCCTTCAGCCTTCTCTTATCCTGTTGCTCCAACAGCAGTTTCATCTGCACCAGTGCATTTTGGATGGCGAGGAAATCTGCCACTGTACATCTATGTATTAGATCAAGCAGTTCCTGATGCAAAAACAGTTTCTTACACTGTGTTTCACATTATTATGCAAATTGTGTTTAAAGGTCATTTTTTTGTTTGTCAGTTTAAACACATGAATGAAAAAGGGCTGGAATGGGCTCCTCCAATCAATCTCAGTGGACCCCTGTGCATATTAGTTTGTAGGTGAGTCTAATTAAAGGGAAAACGACTTAAGAATGGATGTTTCACATTATTAAGCAGACCACCATTTTTCACCAATATATGGAAGAAGAAGAATCTCTTTGTTGACAAAAAGCAAGAAATAGTTCAATCCCTAGGAGAAGGTATGACAACTTTAGATTCGACAAAGCTGCGACATCAGCAAGGAGGTGGTAGCATCATGTTTTGGGCTGGAATAAAGGGAAGACAACTGGTCGCCCCCTTAGGGTCCCTGAACATTTAAAATGTTTTAATACTCTATCGAGCGTAATAATGTGGAACAGTGCATTTTAAGTTTTTGTCAAACCCTATTAAACAATACAAAATTTACAAATGACTCACTTTATTTCATGAAAAAGATGGATTTGTATAATCTATACATGGTATTATAAATAATATCATGAACAAATTATAAATATAAATAAAAGATATACAAAAACTAAAGTATACATAGAAGCAGAAAATATTAGAAATGTACACAGCGGCTACAATCAAATTAAATATTTTACATGCATACATGTGTTTATGTTGACTATGTTACAAATAAAACACAATTCATTTATTTTCTATAACCACTTATTCCCAAACTTGGGGTCACAGGGGTCTGCTAGAGCCTATCCCAGCGCA
>JAOTQW010101081.1:0-10161 GCA_026260075.1 Sisor rabdophorus | reverse complement strand
CCAGGACCTTCTCGTTGTGAGGCGACGGTGCTAACCACTGCGCCACCGCGCCGCCGAAACAAATATTTGTTTTATTTTTTATCGCTGAAAAAAGAAAAATGCAGTTATTAATGCTGTTTATTTATTATGCTGTTATTCTAAATCACTGTTTTTTCCTAAACTGTTGGACTATTTGCTCACACATTTGTTCACAATATGGGGATTAACACCTTATACTTTCCAGTGAAAGACTGAGCTTTTTGAGGATACCTTTCATAACCAGTTACGATGGTCACCTGTTTGAAAGTTAACTTATTCACTAATAAAATATTCCAAACCAGCTGTTCTGGATTGTGTTGCAGGCATCAAAATCAAAATGAGTAAATAGTTGCAGGGCTGCATGGTGGCATAGTAATTAGCTCAGTCACCTCAAAACAAGAAGGTCCTGGGTTTGATTCCCGGACATAAGTTTTTTCTGTCTGGAGTTTGCATGCTTGCATGGGTTTTCTCTGGAAGTGTGTTGTTGTTGTGTGTGTGTGGCCCTGCAACTGACTGTTGACCTCTCCATGGTGTCCGACCTGTCCTCTCGCCTAATGTGTGCTGGGATAGGCTCCAGCAGACCCTCATGGTTAGCTACAGTGACTCTGTAATGCATTTGCTTTTATCTCTCATGTTCAGCTTTTATTTATAGGTCTAATCCCTTGCTTATCTTTTTTTATAACTATTCTGTTGTTAAAAGGGAGTGGTTACATTCCCCCACTACTTCACAAACAAACCTATGTTTTATGTCACAGTGTATCTGTCATTTTTTTTGGTCCGATTTTTAAAAAAATTTTGCTTTAGATTTGTGGATGATAAAGTGACATGGGACATTTACAAACAGTTCCTGTGGGGTCCTGCACTGCTTATTACTCCTGCTCTGGAAAAGGTTAGGAAACTAGCATACCCACACATTTCCATCATCAATTCCATTTCATATTACACTATCATGATATAGCATGCCTGGTCTTAAAAAAACAGTTAATTCGGTCATATAAATATATTTAATTATCATGTATATTTTGTATTTTCTGTTATTTAGCAACTATAAGAATGTAAAATGTTTTATCTTTTAGGGAGTAACTGAGGTCATCGGCTACATCCCTAATGCCCGCTGGTACGATTACCACACGGTATGTTCAATTTCATTACTGTAAAATTACACTCTACCAAATTCATTCATTCATTTATCTTTTTTGCCTGCTTATTCCTGAACTCGTGTCACAGCGGTCTGCTGTAGGTCACTACACACAAACACACACAAATACAATTTATAATCAAAAGCGAACCTATTATACATGTTTTTGAGAACATGCTAACCCTGCACAGAAAGACCCTTTGCCCTCTAATCAAACTTGGTACCTTCTTGCTGTCATGCAACCATACTAAACACTACGCCACCCTCTGTATAAAAATTATTCATGTATATTATAATTTTATATTTAATTTTGTAACATGTTGATGGTAGATTGAAATATCTACATATTTGTGTGTTTTTGAAGAAGAAATCTGTGAGAGATTTATGTTGAAGAATAAGGCTTTAGACAAATAGCAATAATGCAGGCATTATTTGAGTGCATCACTGAGGGTGTGGAACAGAGCATTTAGCAGAGTAACCAAAGTGAGCAAAAAGTCCTGTGTGCGAGAAGGGTCCCTGTTTTTCACTAGGTCTATAACCCCCTCAGTCCACAAGGTACTCTATTTGACCTCTCTCTCTCTCTCTTTCTCTTCTGGCTTCAAAATATTTAGTGGACTTGGTATACGAGAGCATACCTTGATTTCAATGGGAGATGGTGGGTCTGGTGGTTGGAGTTTGTTGTTTTAATTAGAATAAGGACATCCAGGGCAAATTTTTTGAAAGGAAACCAGTAATGGCCCAAACAACCATGTCCTATCAAACTGGGCTTTACAGCTCCTTAATTCCTTAAGGTCAGAGAGTTAATTTAGATGCCTTTGTTGACTCTGGGGGAGTAACAATAAATGCCTGCATTTATTTTTATTTTTTACATAGAATACAGCACAGCGAAATATCCCATTTTAGTAAGTTGGGGTTAGAGCAAAGGGTTATCTATGATACAGCACACCTGAAGCAGGACTGGTTAACAGTCTTGCTAAAAGACGAAACAGTGGCTGGCTGTCAATTGTGGGACTCGAACCCAAGTCTTTCTGGACACAGAAATTTGTAAATTTGTCCATGGGACTACTAGGACCTGGAAAAACCTTTCCCACACAGACCCTTTAATTGTGCCATACACTTTTATCCTAGAGCTATCCCACCTAAGGGCAAGTTATTCTTCTTATTCATTTCAAAGGAAGTGGCCATGGAAAACTATATTTAGGAAGCACTTTAACTCGGATTAATTTGCCCCTCTTTTCTGGGGTTTACCTTTGGTAAAATGAAATAAGAACAACTTGGGCCCTGTATCGACTAAATGCCAACACAGTAAAGTAAACTACCCCCTTCCCTTGAGTGAATTTAGAATTTGTGCATCCTTGTCATAATAATACTGGATTTCACAGCACTTACTTAATTTATAGTAATTTAGTTGATGGAGCAGCTCAACCAGTACCTGGAACATTTACTAGGATGTCTGGCTTCTGCCAACACCTTCCTAATGATTTTACCACTTGATGTGGTTAAAATATGTGCACAATACTATGGAATTCCTAATTGGTCATGTCCCTATTCCAATGCCAATTCAGCTATCATTTGTCCATGTTCCTGGAGTAGGAACCTTTGTTCCAGAAGTGCAAAACAGCACAAGGCACAATCAGGGAATTTGAGTAAAGGCAAAAGCCATTCTTTATACTGTGGCCTTGGAAAAACTTGCATAGCTAACTCGAGGAGACAAAGGGGAGGGGAATTCTGTCTGGAACAGTGTGGTATGGTAGCATGTGTACAGGGTGTGACAGATTCTGGTTGATTGATCGAGGTATGGCCAGTGGGCATAGGGACGTCAGAGGCTGTCCATAGAGGAGTGGGTACTGTAATGTCACAGACTTTATGACAGGCAAACTTGTGGAGAGCAGCTCTGCAAATTTCCAATCAGGCAAAATCATAGTCATGCACAGTCACCAGGCCATGCCACCATGACGCCTAATCAGGCACATGCCAGATGCCTATCCCAAACACAGAGGGTTTTATTTAGGTAGCACAAGGTAATTAAAAAAAAATACAACAATTATTAAGAAATCAATAAGAAAACAATCTAATAAAGAAACTAATTTAAGAAGAAAAAGAATTTAAGAAAATATACTCAGAGAATAGAATGACAAGAAGGAAACTATTAAAGAGGAAATAATTTTTAAGGGTTTTATTAAGAAAGAATTGTAATAATTATAAGGATAAGTGTTTAAGGCCACTGTCTCATTTCCAAAGTTCACAAGCACTTTGAGTTTCACAGTGGGCACATTATCCGGGTGCCACACATAACGAAAGCATCCTCATAAATTTTACTTCAGATGGTTTATTTTCAACAAAATCTTTGGGAAGGGGTGGCCTAGTGGTTAAGGTGTTGGACTGATACCAGAAAGACCAGGGTTCGATTCCCAGCACCACCAAGCCGCCACTGTGGGTTCCTAAACAAGGCCCTTAACCCCCAATTTCTTAGCTGTAAGTCACTCTGGATAAGAGCGTCTGCCAAATGCTGTAAATGTAATATTAATTAGTTAAATGTTGCTTTAAAAATTATGTGATATTAAAAAACTGAATATGCCTGAATGTTAAGAAAGAGTTTTTAATTATTATATATGTTTTTCTTTCTTTTATTAGGCAAAGTTGGTTAATGCAAAAGGCAAATATTTTAACATGCCCACTCCTATTAATCACATCAACCTACATGTAAGAGGAGGATTTATCCTACCATGGCAAAAACCAGAAAACAACACACAGTACAGGTATAAAAAAGTGTAATTTTAATATAATTTTTTGAATGAATCTGATTTGTTATTTTCCTAAAATGCCATAAAATGTTTTGTATTTTAAATATGTTTTGTGAAAATAAAAATAATAAAACATTTGTATTGCGTATACAGTCGTAAGAATCCTCTTGGTCTGATTGTTGCTCTGGATGACCATGGAAAAGCTTCTGGTTCTTTGTTCTGGGATGATGGTGAGGGAATAGGTGGGTTTTTCAGATGTGCATATCTAACATTAGACCATTTCTACACAAAAGAACATTATTGTGCTGGGGCTGTCCAGGGCTGAGCTGGACTTTATATACTTATTATAAATTTTAACAAATATGAAAATATAAATTGTAAATAAATGTTTATGAATAAATGTAAAAAAAATGCAAATATTTTTTTAAATTAATTCTTAATTAATTAATTAATTCTTTTCCCTATTTTTTTAAAAAATATTTTTCTTTCAGACACTTACGCAAATAATGTATATCTTCTGACATACTTCAACGTGATAAAGGTACAGTACAAAAATATCAATGTGTTTCTTTTTATTATTGTTGTACATTTTGTCATGCAAGCTTTACAACAAGCAATTTACGTGTTATGTCTTAGCTTCATGGTTGTATTCATTTACATTTAAATTTACAAAATTGGCAGATGATCATTAAACAACTATTCCAAATCAAAACCCTCTTGGTTACATATGGTATTCCCCGATGAAGGGAACAGAGATGTGTTGTGGAATGACACTAACAGTCAAGTTTAGGGAGCCTGATGTACAGCTAAAGTAATTGAAAAGGCCGATAAAATTGGTTAAGCAGAATTGGCATAATCAGTCATGTCCTGAACTTCCAGGTATAAATAGACTAGTTGCAAAGTCAAATATGACACTCTTGACACAGTTCAATTCAGTAGTATGAGGAACAGAATGTTTAAGTTCCCTCCAATAAAGGGACAGTTTTTTCAGTTGACCTGAAGCCTCAAAATGGTAAAGCACCAATTTACTGTGTGCAATCACAACACAAGCGTAAGATTAGTTCAAGATTTAAGGCAAAAACAAATTCTGAGGTCTTATGTATGTCAGCATACGACTTAGAATCAGCCTCAAGTTGCCCCCCCCTCATGCAGCTCTTTCAACTCCTTGGCCTGGTAGACCTGCAGGATAGCCAATGTGTTTAGGGCAGATGCAGCCTGTCCAGCCTTTGCCACTAGGACAGAAAAGAATTTGCATGCTTTGGAAGGGAGCCCCTCCAAGTTGCACCTGACTTTACACATCTGCTCACTCGACCTGGGGAAGGTCCTAATACCCCTTCACTGGTCACCCTTCAAGGCATGTGAGGTTCCAAAGCCTTGTGATCTCACCTAAATGGTGCATTCCACAATTTTGTTAAAACCTCATAAAGGAAAGAAACTGGAGTACCTGGAGTAAAGCCATGCAAGCGCGGAAAGAACCTGGAAACTCCCCTGGGGAATCGAACCTCAGATCTTTTGATTTGCTGATTGTGTTGTCATTGCCCCAGTGACGTGATGAGGTAGTTACTGAATCTTACTACTTCTTTTGTTGAACTACGAACGCTGATGCACGATGCTGTCTTTTAGTCTCTAATCCAGCTCTGAAAATCAGAACAGTAAACATATTCGCGACCAGTCATACCCATAAGTGTAGTGTGTGACCAATTATGGAAATTATGCTCAAGCAATTTTATTAGCCTTTTCAAAAACTTCCCTGGTAAAACTAAATAATTTTGTTTCTAATTAATTATAAACTGTTAAAAATCGCTTATCATATATAAAATATAAATAAATGTGTATTTATTATGTATAGGAAAGTATCTTGTTATCATGTATTCTTTGCATTGTGAGAATGTTTGAAGAAATTAAATAGCAAGACTTTTGTATTCCTTATTGTTCAAGTGGTCAAAAAACTCTGTAATCAAAAGAATTTGATTACATAGCTTTTAATACCTTACAGCAAGAAGGACATGGGTTCGTTTCACGGGTCTTTCTGTGCGGATTTTGCATGTTCTTCCCGTGCTTGTGTGAGTTTCCTGCAGGTACTTTGATTTCCTCCCGCAGTTTCCTTACAGGGTGTACCCCTGCCCCTCGCCCTATGTGGCTGGGATAGTCTCCAGCCCCTGTGACTCCGAGCTAAGGAATAAGCTGTTTAGAAAATGAATAAATGAAAGCTGATATCCGTGATCTTGAAGTTGAAAACTACACTGTAAATACTTTGTAATTGTTTTACCCGCACACACTTTGGGTACCCTTAACCGCACGTAACACCTTGGGATAAACCAGAACACCTAGTGTCCAGTAGACCACTGTGATAAGCAGGTATAGAAGATGAATAATAAAGGAAGTTTTACATGGTTTGTGTTTTTCAGAACAATCTTGCAAACTTAATTATACACAATGGTGTCGCTTCAGCTGATCAGCTTAAACTTGGCCAAGTGAAAGTTTGGGGTGCTGGAAGTGTACCTATCACTAAGGTGACTATGAAGACACGTGGAACTGACACAACTCTGGCATTTGTCCATAATGTAGACACAGAGGTAAGACACTGCTGTAATAAAATTATAGCACCATTTTTAGGAAATTATGTGTTTGTTTATGTGCATTTTACAAATTATGCAATAATTAAAAACAACTGACTTTATGAATTTTATAATTTAGCTCTGGAAATTTCGAAAGCTTAGTGTAAAATAGTTATATGTAGCATTTAAACAATTTTTTTGAAATATAATTTAAAGATTTATGTTATTTTTTGAAGATAAATTTTAATAATCAGTTTAGTTAAATTAAATTGTGGAAATAAAAACCTATGTTTTAACTTATAACACCTCTTCCTTTTTTTCAGGAGCTCTTTATAGATGCAACCAAAAAATCACATGACATCGGAGATGATTTTTCTATTACTTGGAGTACAGGATTTTAAAATCAAAAATGCACAAATCAATCTCTTCACTTATTGCTGACATGTATATTTTGTTCCAGAGAACATTATAACTATAAAAACTAATAATAAATTTAAGTAATTAAGGCCAAAAAGATATTATAAGGTCTGTTTGTACTTTCTTCAGAAACAGCGTAAACCATGGAAAGATGATGATAATAAAAATCCTTACCTATCAACAATCACAATTTTGTCCGACAACCAGATATATTAGATATATTAACATAATCATTAATTATTAATTCCTCACTAATTCAAGATAGAGAAGGCCCAACTGTATAAATAATTATTAGTTAGTGTTTTATTTTGTTACCTGGTAGAAAAAAACACACACACACACACACACTGGAAGCTAAAGCTATGCTGACAGAGATGCCAAAGTTATTGGCCCTGGTTTAATCAAGACTCATGACTGTTCCATGATTCAGGCAGTTAGGGATGTAAACTGCTTGTAGTTAGTGTTAGATTCAGGAGACAACTAAGGTTTCAGACAGACAACTAGAGTACAATTCCTTATGTTAATTAATAGTGTTTTAGCAATCCAGACACTCCAATCCGCATCTCCAGGAATTTGATGTGACATGTGAGATGTTAACCTTCCCACAAACCACAGACAGAGCTGCCAGTCATGACTACTCCCCAGCCTGTGAGGAGGAATCTAAGGTTAGCATAATTTAATAACAAGTAGTCCCTAATGTTGGACCTTGCATTCATAAACCAAGGTTTCTTCCACATGTCTAAGGCATGTATAATTCATCGAATAACCTTAACTGTGCACAGCATGTTGCAACATAGGCAAAACCTCTTAGTCTTTCGCCACCACTTTAGACAGTGTTCTCTCAAATAAGGAAATAGTTTGCATATGTAATAAAATTTTTCTCACTGCAAAAATACTTTGCTATGAGGAATATAATCCAAATATCATTCTGGGTCTAGTAAATTCTGAATTAAATTGAAAATTCTAAATGAACCTCATTTTTTTTAACTTATTTTTGAAAATTGACTAATCTGTTACAGCTGTAAGGTTTGATTTTCACTACTAACAAAAGCTGCTTTATGTTGCAATTAGCCTGCTCATGAACAAAGGATTCTTTGTTTATATGGACAGATAAAGAACAAAAAAGCATGACTGTGGAACTGCTTACAATTCAAAGACAGTGTCAGATCAAAGCAGTGATGGGTAATACAGAATGTAGAATACATTAGGCAAAACATAAAAAAAAGAAAAAGACTTCCCCTACTGTTTTTTTTGTTTGTTGTATTACTTTTATTTTAAGTCAAATAATTCCCCTGAAATATTTCCTGTTGTCATAAAGTTAAAAAACCCACCTTTTTAAAAAAGGTTTTGAATCTTAAAATTGTTTCTATGTTGAAAATGTTAAAACACATTATATTGAAAAAAAGAAAAAAAGTATTGAGATATTTGATCATCACAATTAAAGATGTACTGTAGGATTTTGTGCAACATAGATGCATGGTGTCTTTGCATCATTTTCTTATGTTCATATACATAAATGAGGGGATTTCTATATTTCTATATATATTCTATATTGCATGTGAGGCTGCCAACATAGGGGAAAAAAATTAAATACGTATTCAATCCACTGTCTTTTGATAAGATTTATTGCACCTGAGTAACCAAGATTATGAAAAACCACTTAAAGGTACTCTGTTAAAGGGAGTGCTCGGTCGGCGCCATTGTGTATTAGAAGTTCACAGGCATATTTGCGCAACAGTTACTTGAGTTCAATTCCAGTTCGGGTCCTTTCCAGTCACACTTCCAGTCCTCCATTTTATCCCTCTGTCCTACCAATGAAGGCAAAAAAATTCCCCCCCCAAAAAAACATTTAATAATTTTATTCAAATTTAAAATACTATAATTAAAATAATAATACAATTATTAAATCATTCATCTTCTATACCGCCTTATTCCCTAACTTTGGGTCACAGAGGTCTGCTGGGACCTATCCTAGTAAACATAGGGCGAGAGGCAGGGTCGTCAGTCTATTGCAGGGCCACACATAGACAAATGACCACACAAAAGACCCCACAACAACATGCATAGAGTTGCTGGTCTTACTTGCCTCAGTTAAGGTCAATGTTCATAACCCAATAATAAGAAAGAGCCTGGGCAAAAATGGTCTGCATGGCAGATGCTGACCAAAGAGAACATAAAGGCTCATCTCACTTTTACCAGAAAACATTTTGATTATCCCCAAGACTTTGGGGAAAATACTCTGTGGACTAACGAGATAAGTTTAACTTTTTTTGAAAGGTGTGTGTCGCATTACATCAGGCATAAAAGTACCTCAGCATTTCAGAGAAAAAAAAACATACCAACAGTAAAATTTGGTGGTGGTAGTGTGATGTTCTGTGGCTGTTTTGCTGCTTCACGACCTGGAAGATTTGCTGTGATAAATGAAACTACATGATACTACATCCCACACAAGTGGCTCATGTAGTGCAGCTCATTGAGGATGGCACATTAATGTGAGCTGAGGCAAGAAGGTTTGCTGTGTTTGGCAGAGTATAGAAATGTGGTGTAGGCCATAAAATGGCAACAACCCAGCAGAAGGGCCGCTACCTCAGCTTTTTTGCACATAGGAACAGGAGGAGCACTGCCATCGCCCTGTAAAATGACCTCCAGCAGGCCACAGTTTTGCATGTGAGGGTGGTATCAGGAGCCGATGTTGGGGTTGTTACAGCCCAACACTATGTAGGACATTTGCCGTTTGCCAGACAATACCAAGATTGGCAAATTCTCCACTGGTGCCCTGTGCTCTTCACAGATGAGAGTAGCTTCAGACTGAGCACATGTGTCACATGTGAGTCTGGAGACACCTTAGAGAATGTTTTGCTGCCCGCAAAATCCTCCAGCAGTGGGAAAGTTTGGCAGTCAGTCAGTAATGGTGTGGGGTAGCATTTCTTGAGAGGGCCTCCATGTGATCACCAAAGATAGCCTGACTGCAATTAGGTAGTAGTAGATGCAATGCACAGACCCCTTGTGAGACCATATGCCAACGTGGTTGCTTCTGGATTCCTCCTAATACAAGAAAATGCTAGACCTCCGATAGTCCAAAAACATGTACATTAGTTTAATCGGTCACTCTAAATTGCCCATAGGAGTGAGTGTGAGTGTGTATGTTTGTTCTTCTATGTGTGGCCCTGTGATGGACTAGAAACCATTGGAGTATGTACCCCTGCCTCTCTCTCTCACATTTTCTGTCTGTCTCTCTCTCTCTCTTTCTCTTTTACTATGTCTCTTACTTTCTGTCTTTCTCTGC